>CAUYUJ010000325.1:172500-227500 GCA_963575745.1 Prorocentrum cordatum
GCCTTTCCCGGGCCCCCTCCTCCATCTCCCTCATCAATCCCATCGCGTCCGCGTTTGGGCGGGGCGGCGGACAAGGCACGCACTTACGAACGCGAGGAGATGATGGGGAGGATAGCGTGCAGGAGGTGGGTGGGGGGAGCCAGGGCAGCAGTGCAGCAGCTGCCCGTAGAGGGTGGAAGGGCGAGGCATGACGGGAAGGAGTCAGAGAGGGGATGAGAGAGGTAAAGAGAGAGAGAGAGGGAGAGAAAGAGAAGGAATAAGGAGAGAGAGAGAGAGAGAGAGCGCGCGAGAGATATGTTGAGGGTGAGATGGAGGGATGGGCGAGCGAATGTTGGAGAGATAGAGAGAGAGAGAGAGAGAGAGAGAGAGAGAGAGAGAGAGAGAGAGAGAGAGAGAGAGAGAGAGAGAGAGAGAGAGGGGAGGAGAGAGTGAGTGAGTGAGCGAGAGCGAGCGAGAGAGGAGCATAGAGAGAGAGAGAGAGAGAGAGAGAGAGAGAGAGAGAGAGAGAGAGAGAGAGAGAGAGCGAAGCAGATATAGCAGAGGGGATGCCTTCAGATCGCGGCCAATCTGGTGCACGACCGTCCACAAGCGCGACGGGCACTGGCCGTCCTGCGCAGCCGAAGCGATCTCCTGGGGCTGGCGGTGACGACGACTGCTCCCCTGCCCCTTGCCTGCCCCCGTCCCGCGTCGCCCCCCCCCCTCACCTCCCAAGCCCACCTCCCCCCTCCGCCGCCTCCCCCACCCCCTCCATCCTCCACATTCCACCGACGTCGACCGACATTAAAGGCCCCAGGAGGGGGCCCCATGGGGGCCCAGCAGTCGGCGTCGGAGCCGGGTCGAGTCCGAGTCCGAGTCCAGGGGGGCTGCCGAAGCGTCGCCTGCAGCAGCCCCAGACGTCAGGGCATCGGACTCGGGCTCCACTTGGCCCAACCGAGCCCGACGACCCGATGTCTGTCGTTGCCGTGGGCGGCGCTGCGGCACAGGGGTTCTAGACAGACTACCCAACGCGTCCTCGCTGAATAGCCGCTTCAGTTTTCGAATGTTGATTTCCAGCGACGCGCTCGGGGTGTCCATGATCTCGCCAGCAACTCGTTGCCGCATGGGGCACGGAACTGACGGGTGCCGCCAGGAGATGTAGAAGATGCGGAAGGGCCACCTGGCGACAGAGTGAGCCGCCGCCGATTCGCATGGTTGTTGGACGATGCGGTGCCAGCTCGGTCCCGGGGCCCTGGGGGGGCCGCTGTTCCGAGCTAGGTCCAGCCCAGACGTGGCAGCGTTCCGAGCTTGGTCCAGCCGTGGTGACGCCAGCGCTGGCAACGCGCATCGTCCACAACACCGCGCTGCGCTACCGTCGACGGGGGGACGCACGGCACGGGCAACTCGGACGGCGGCGGAGGCGGCAGGAGGGAGAGGAGGAGAAGGAGGAGGAGGGGAGGAGGAGGAGGAGGAGGAGGAGGAGGAGGAGGAGGGGGAGGGATAGGTCCCAGGGGGGGAGATGAAGAGGAGGGGGTGAGTTATCACCTCCGTCGGTAGCCATTTTGGGTCATGGTTCCTCCGCCTCCTCCACTCATCACCCCCCCCGGGTCCTCCCCCACCGTTCTCCTCGCCATCTGGGGAGTCAAGTAGCCGCCGAGCGAGTTGCCCAGCGTGGTAACTGTCGCGAAGCGATTAGATGGGAGGCGGGGTGGTGGTTCTGATCAGCCTGCCCCGATCTACCGTCGCAGCGGCTGCGCGATCCTGCGGTAGAAGCCAGCAGCGCGAAACGATATCATGCTCTGCGCCAATCCCCACAGCCAGTCGTGGTCGAGCGGCGGCGCGCTCGATATCGTCTCCCTCCACCAGCCGTCAGTATACATCGCAAAATATTCAAGCAAGAACTCATCTGTTTTGCCAGTGGCAAGCTTGGCGACAGGACCCACGCAATGGCACAGTGCTTTCTCTTTGAAAACGTCAATGGCCTGATGCTGCAATAGAAAGTTCTCGAAATGCTCACCCGGCGCGTGGGCGCGGCGTGACATCTCAAGGATAACCCAAAACGACTTGCAAGACTCAAGGGCACACGCGTCGAGGACGTCTCTGCGCCATCTGCCGACCTTCTCGGAATACTGTTGTTGATCGTGAATCGCCAACCCATTCAGTTCATCACGCCGAGGCTTCGTCGCCACCGCATCGCCGCTAGCTGCGTCGGCGGCGGCGACGGCAGCTCCGAGGGCCTCGAGCTTGAGAGCGTCGGTCAAGGACATCGGCGAAGCATCAGACGCCGACGCCTTCTTCAAAATCACACCCGTGAGCACCGATGATATCTTAGTAGACCCAGCGGCAACATATCTGTGCTGCACTGCATTGATGGACCCCCAGCGCCCAGCAACACATTTCGGGGGGAGCGTGAGCGCGTGCTGCACAGCGTCGACCGCACCGTATTTCGCAGTCCAATCAGAGAAAATGCGTTTTGAAAGCTCTCTCCACACATTTGTGATTCTGCACAACGTTGGATAATACCGAAAAGACTTGCCTGACCTCTTGAGCGCGTCCTCTATTATCAGAAGGCCACCTTTCACCAACAAGTGATACTGATGCTCAAGACAGTGCAGGTCTACATACAAAGCGTTCGACATGGGGGCAACCAAAACCGTCAACATCCGCTTGACAGCTCTCTGATCTGAACCAGCATCGGTGACGTTGAGGCATGCGACCACGGCCACGAGGCCGTCGCCAGGGATGGTCGTGGGCACTTCTGTCCAGAGTGGAACGCCGAGGGACTGCAACTGTTTCAGCGTCAAAGCGAACGCACCATCACGCGTTCCCGTCTCAACTGGCAAAATATCGGCTAGATGTGATCGCGAAGCAAAAGCCTCCGCGTGACAAAGGTTTCCAGAAATAAGGTTCACGTGCCACTTATTATCGCTCGACGCCGCCACTGTTGTCTGCACGAATAAACTGTGAAGTTTCCTCTGGGCAGAAAAAAAACACTCTACCCGCTCTTCCTCTTATCAGTCTGATCAGGGCCCCACGAGAGGAAGTTCAAAGAGGAGCGATTGGGGAAGGGGGGCGGAGCGGGGAAGGAGGCGATGATGATATTGAGGAGGGGGGGGGAGTGAGGCAGGAGGGAGGAGGGGGGGAAGAGGAGGACGCGGTGGAGGAGGAGGAGGAGGAGGAGGAGAGGGAGGAGGAGGGGGGGTGATCACGGTGATCACTGACCACCGCGTGCATATTACTTTGGAGACCCCCCATTGGTCCTCCTCTGCCACACGGCCGAGTTGGTCGCGTCCGCCATCCAGGATATACAGGCCAGTGCCAGGCGACCAGGTTCTGACGCAGTTCTGGAGTTCAGGTATCCCCACGCAGCCCTAATCAGGTTATGGAACGTGCGACTGCTGGCAACCAAAGCTGACCCCGCGAACACTTCCGCCCTGCCAATTGTTTGTTGCGAAATATCAAAACACATGATCATTCCAACATGTCTTTGCGCTATGTTCGTGAGGTTGCGGCGTATGCCGAGAGCCAGCTTACCTTGTTGAGTCAATTGTTTGCCCCCCCTCTTCTGGATATCAAGATATGAGCTCCGACGCCGAAACTCAGCCAGCTCCCGGTTTGCATGTTTCAGTTTCTTCCTGACCTCCACCAGCGCGTCAGATTTGCGGCGCGCCCGCTGCGACAACAGAACGTTCCTGGAGAATGATGAGACGGAGAAGCGGGGGGCAGGGCTCCGTGTACACGTCGGTCGCGGCAGGCAGCGTGAAGTAGGAAAACAAGCCTTGATAACAGCTTGGCGTCGCCACCTTCAAAGCGAGGAGCTGCTCCTCGTTGCTTGAAGTAGGACGGCGTTTGACATATACCGGGGCCTGGGGAATCCAGAAACCACATGCTTTAAACGACCGACAAGTACACTCACATCATTCACCTTGCCCCCCGCTTCCACATCTCATCATTCAAAAGGGTCCTGCGTTTCAGCCTGGCGATCTGCACGGCGTGGTCCGCGTCGGGCTGACGCGCCTGCATCGCGAAGCGACTGTATGTGTTGTTCCATCCACCACCACCTCCACTCTCAACCTCGTTCTCATCCTCCCATCCACCACCTTCCTCCTTAGTTTCCCTGACAACGCGCCTGGGCTGGGACGAGTTGGCCAGCGTCAGCCTGTCCAGCTGGCACGACCGCGCCGCCCGAGGGAACAATCGGAACAATCTGATGTTGATGGTGGCGCTGCTGGTTGCGCTGGCAAACTGCTGCGGCCGTCGCACAAACGCGTGTCCAGTCAGGGCCCGACACGTGACAACCAGCATCACTGAGAACAACTAGCACCACATCAGGGTCGAGGAGCCCAATATCCCCACTGCGCTCCATCAGCCACTGGCGATGCCCAGCGATCGCCTCAGTAATTCGCCGCCTGAGAGCACCATCGCGACCCGACGCGGTCGATGCGAACTGCTGCGATGCCACACCATCCAGCAGCAATCGAAAGCCGACGCCGTCGAGCCACACGCCAGCGCCGACCAGCGCAACGCGCACAGGCTGCCGTCCGACGGCGGCCATATCCCAGAAGCCCTGGACACTGGAAACTTGAGAAATGAAACGGCACTACGATAAACCAAACAGTTTGCGATCCTCGTGAAGCCCTCCTTGTCCTCATCCGTCTCCCCCACCTCCTCCTTCCCGTCCGTCTCCTCCACCTCCTCCTCCTACTCCTCCTCCTCCTCTCCTTCTTCTCCGCCGTGCGTGTCAAGGTTTTCCTCTCCTTATTTCATAGGGAGATCGATTTGAACCCCCGTACCCTGTATGTTGCCCTCCCCTCGGACATCGCGCGCGTGATCGCCCTCGCATGTGCAGTTAGAAGGCGCTACCACGCAGGAGTGCGATGGCGATGCTTGCCACGCGCGTGGGCTACGCGCGTTGTTCTTTCACTGAGTGTCAGTGCGTAGCCGCGGCTCGCGACGATCGAATGGCTTCAAGCACGGCCAGACCAGACTCGCCAGTTGGCGCTCGTGTCACGGGGGCGCGCGCACAAGGGACGTTGACGCCTGCAGGCGCGAAGCGTGTGAAAGAGCGACCTCAACGAAGCCGAGTTAGTCACGCGGCCTCCATGGCCGAACGGCGCGCCCGCCGTCGATTGACAACCCGCGCCCGACAGGCCAAAGAACGAGGCACGCGCTATTGCCTTCAAGTGGCGGCCCTGGTTGGCCCAGGTGGTTGGTGTAACATATGCGGCCGACGACGCCGATGCCATTGGACGCCCAGCTCCGCTACCACGGTCGCGCGCAGCAGCCTCATCGAGTCAGCTGCGCCCGATGGCCGACCCACCAACCCACGGAACGCGCGACAGGCGGAGCCGCGCGCACGAGCATAACAACTAATACTACTAGCACGGCACGCCCGCATATACAGTGCAAGCCAACGCTGATCCTCGTCCTTCCAGCTCGTTGTCCTCCCTCTCCTCCACCTACTCAGCCTCCGCCTCTTCAATCCCCTCGCCCGCATCCTTGTCGTTCTCATTCGTCTCTGCCTCATCTTGCTCATCCCCCTCCTCCTTCGCATCTTCCTCCTCCTCCTCCCGTGAGTTTCGTTACCACGACTTGCAACGCGCTGCCCATGGCATGCGAAGGGGGCTGGCGGAGATGCGAAGCATCATATGATATGCGACGCAAGAACACGAAGCAACTTTTTCAAAGCGGAGGCCTCCCCGCCACCGCGCCTGTCGGAGACACGTTCGAACTCTCGGAATGCATCGCGAGCCCCAACCGCGATGACCTTGCTCCGCCCTCGAGGCCGTCTACGGCTCGCTGCATCGTCGGGCTACTCCGAACGAGCAGGTGGACGCGGCAGTCGGCCTGGCCGAAACGGGAAGCGCAGCCTCGAGTCGAACCGAATCCCCCAAGGACAACCGCAAGTCGGACGTCACGATTGCACCCTGGAGCGTTTGCACGGTGAAACTGCCAGTTGAGGCGCGAGCCCCCCAGAGGACCCCACCACGACCAAACCCCAGAAGTAAAAAATAGCAGCCGATGGGACCACAAAAAACAACACTCCTGGGGCTTCGCATTGGCATGCCCTGGGGCCTTTCCAACAGAGTCCTGGTGCGCATAGTTCCCAAGGCCATTCGAACCCGTTCTCCTCCCACACCGTCCCCCTCCCTTGCGCCCACCTACTTCCACCTACATCTCCTCCCGCTCTCCCTATTCGTCTCCACCCGTTTCCGCGGGCTCTATCGTCAGCGAGTCTTCGGGGGGCGGTTCGAAACCAGACGAGCGCAGCCGCCGCATCTCCCAGCGCCCTCACCTCCCCACCCCCCGTTTGCCTTCTTAGACTCACCCTTCTCCCACTCCTCCTCCCCACTGAGCCCGCGGGGCGCACTCAGTCTGCGTCCTCCTCAGGGCCAGGCGGATCCTCCGAGAAGAGACCATCGATTGGGCAGCTCTCCGTGGTCTCGCCACGAATCAAATGATACTTGGCCCACAAGTCCCGAAGCACTAACACCGCGCTCCACCTGTGGCCGTGGAGGTGCCAGCTCTTCGAGAAGCGCTTGAACGGCGGGAAGTGGGAATGCCACGAGCCATTCACGCTCCCGCGCCAGATGAAACCCCCTGGTGGCACCAAGGGCTTCAAATCCGTCTGAACCAAGTCGCCCTCGGGGAGCTTCTTCTTCTCGGGCTCCTTGCCTTTGCCCTTGCCCTTGTGGCCCCTGCCGCGGCCCGCGCCGCCTTTGGCTGGCGGCGCTGCCCCCCTCAGCACCTTGGCCTTCTTGCGGAAGGTCTCCCTGTACTCCTTCCTCTCGAACTTCTGCTGCTGGGCATGCTTCTTCACCTGGTCGAACACTTCCCCGTCGCCCTTGCCGAAGTACTCCCAGCTGCCTTCCACGTCCAAGAACAGGTTGATCGTGTTCGCCTCTTTCGCGAGCAGCGACGACAACCGCAAGGCCAGTATGTTCATCATCTCCGTGGGCGTTGGATCCAAGACGTGCTGGATCAACACCTCAAGCACGTTCATCAACGTGCAAGGCGATGGAAGCTCCAAGCCAAGATGAGAAGCCAATCTCGAACACCAAGTCTTATTCATCTTCCCGAAACAAGACCGCGCTGCAACAACCAGAAGATCCTCGCGATCACCATTGGCGAACGGCCGAATGCCAGCCGACTTGAAGTGCGCCTTGTAGTTGGCAATCCCACCACAGCTCATAATCTGCACGTGCGGGCATGTCCAATGGATCTTCTGAGCCTCCCATCCCCGCAGATCAGACACGAGGTGATACAAACTGCGCGGTTCCTTAACCTGGGCTGGCTTGAAATACGTGATGTCGCCAACAGGGGACTTCACAGTCACCAAGTCCATGGGCCACATGATAGAAGCGCCGTTAGGTAAGGACCCCATTGCCAACATCCACCCAGAATCTGCATCCCCATGCACGCCCTTCTTCCTGACAACCATGTCGTTCAAGAGGTGGATGACCTCCCCGAGCCACGCGAACTGCAGCTCGTCCTCAGTGCCCGTGCGAACTGCAAACTCCACGATGGGCAAATCACCGAAAGGCACGCCAAGCCGCTCGACACCAGGCGAATGCCAGAAGGGTTCCTGCTTGAAAGACGTGACTTTCAAGAAGTCATTCGGCAGGTCTTTCATCTTGATGGTGTAGTCCGACAATTGGTGACAAGCTCCTCGAGGGATGTCGGCACTCTGCGAGAACCCTGTACTGCGAAACCTGTGCTTCTCATGCAGCACGTTGCCGTTCACCAGCTTGTTGTGCAACGACGTCAGGCTGGCCATCCTGTTCTGGTGCGTGCTACGCGCCTTCAGCAAGTTGAAGCTGTCTTCGCAGGCCTGAGACAAAAGGATTCGACTGTTCGCCTGTTTGAAGAAATCCATAACCTCGTCCGTAAACTCGAAGTCGCTCTCCTTGAAGACCTGGTACACTTGCTGGACGGAGACGTCGTTGAAAGAGCTGCGCTCGACCACCTCCTTGATGCCTCGCACTGTGCCCACCAAGGTCTGCAACCTCTCGAAGTTCTCAAAGTCCTTGCGCAACAGGGCCAAGTCTTCCTTCGCGACGGCGTCATCTCGAACGAACCTGGCGGACCTGGAGTTCCAACCGACCAGCATCCAAGACATGCGCTTGAGTCTGTGGAAGTTGATGCCGATGGCCGAATGGGCGAGCATGGCAGCAATCTCATCTTCTTCGGCTACCACCTGGTCACTCGAGATGTTCGCGATGCTCGCCTCCGTGGCGACGGTGAACCCGCATTCTGGCATGGAGCCGATGGTATCGAGAACGTTGAAGGTCTCCATGCACGCGCCTAGGAACTCGGAGTCAAGCTGCCTCGTGACGAAGGGGACGGCAGCGCCAACTGATCGAAGCTCTGCGTTAGATTTCCCCATCCACTGCTCCCACGGGGTCGCTGCGTGAACCATGCAGGCGTCCTTCGCCTTGCAATCTGAGCTGAGCATCTCCATCAGGCCAGTGACCATCTGATTGCAGCCCTGCTTGCGCAACTTCTTCTCGGCGGACGTGTCCTTCTTGGCGGCTGTGTCTGCGTTGGGGTCGTCGAGGTTGGCGTCGTTTTCGCACAACATCTTGGTGAAAGCCCTGCCGTGCAGCATGTCTAGCTCTTGGCACGCAGCCATGTAGAAGAACTTGCGCTGCTCGAAGTGCGGCAACTCCGACCTCAACTTGCGAATGATGTCCCCGTAACGCCCTATCATGATCTTGGTCCCCCTGTTCGTGAAAGCGTTGGAGGTCTTCAAGTGCTCCCAGAACGCGACGGGCGGCTCATCTGTCTGAAGGAACTTCACACCAGCGGGCTCGTGCATGAGGGCGTGCTCCATGTCTGCAAAGAACGGCAGCTCGCGCGGGTGCTCGTACTTGTCGAAGAGCTCTCCAGCACATCCAAGCACTTGCTTCCAGCGCATGTTCTCAAGCCACGGTGATACGGGTATATTGAGCCGCAAAGCTACAAATGCCATGCGATGGTACTCGCCTGCTTCCCTGAAGCCGTCCATGATGTCGTTGTGTGCTCCGTGCGTCTGGTCCCAAGGCATATCTACGTTGAGATTGAGAACCTTCGCAGCAAACCCAGCAGCGCAGACTCCATCGGACCCCTGGTCGGCACATATCGACAAGCGGGGCCAGTTGATTGCTTTGTCCCTCTTCTCGAGTTCAGCAGGCTGACGGAAATGACAAGCTCCATGGTCGAGGAACGGCTTCAACATCTTATCGAGGTGGCCAATCCACTGCAGACTGCTCTTCCTATGCCTCTTCGGAGGCCTCCAATCCGCCTGGCCCCTGGCACCGCGCTTCCTCTTGAGGAATGCTCGCTGCCTCTCCGCGATCTTCTTCTTGGCAGCCTCGAACTCATCAGCACTGATAGCCTCGGCGATCGTCAAGTCGCCGACGTAGTCTGCAACGTCCTCCAGGCTCCGAGGCGGCAAGCCCTGGAGAACCTCGAGGTCTCTATCCGCACGCCGGCCTCTCCGAGGCCGCGGCGGCCCGACCGCGGGAGGGCGCCATGCGGGGGTTCGGCCCTCCCGCTCGATACATTGCGCAAAAGTGAACCCCCGTATGGAGCCCTCAGGCCCCGAACCCCCGTATGGCGTCCTCCCCGCGGTCTGTTGGAACCGTCGGTCTCCATAGGCTTGCTGCCGCGGCAGCCTCGGTCCTGAACGGGAGCCCAGAAGGCCCTGTTGTCTGGCAACGCGAACACGCCCGTCTCCAAGCCGAACGTCTGCACCCTGGATTTGTCCACTGCGCCTGACAAGAACTGGCAGCCCCTGGACTTCATGACATCCTTCGCGGCCATGGTGTACAAGTAGTTCTGGTGGTCTGGATCAACGTTCTCTTCGACTAGCTCCATGACGAGTCCTGCCTTGGCAACGACCCCCTGGCTCGACTTAGCAGCCAAGTCAAGTAAGTGCTCGTCAACTGCCTGGCCCACGCGCACCGCCATCTGCATGAAGAAACTCTTGACTGCGACGTGCTTCGCTGGGTATGCGAACAACCTCACCATCATGTCATTGAAGTTCACAACGAGGGAATTGCAGAGCACATCGTACTGGATTGCATTCAACAAGTTAGACGCCTTCCGATTCGTCTTCGCAAGCTTCGCAAGGCCACCGAAGTCGACAGCACCATCAGGCTTCACGACAAGCGAAAAAGGCTTCTGACCATGTAGCACGCCGAAGTCGTCAAGGTGAGCGTCGCTCGCGAAAAAGACAAACTTGTAGCCGCCAGGGCGAAACAACACGTGCGAAACAAGCGTGGTCAGAAACTGTTTCACTGCCTCCCTCTCATCGGAATCCTGCAAACCCCCTGACTGCACGTTGGCTCTGCCCATGCGGCCCATCCATGCGATCAAACACACTGAAGATACAGACTTGAATCTGAGAACCCTGGAGCTGTCGATAGCGAGCTTGTCATCATCCTCGGATTCACCAGAAACTTTCCCATTCAGAAATCCAGAGATACCAAGTGCAGAGACGCTTGACGCCCAACTGTTCCAACGCTTGTTGATGTATTTATGTTTGGTCTTCTCGGCCGCCTTGCTTTCGTCGCCACGCTTGAAGCCAAATGCATCGTATAAACATGGCACGCTCCAATATAAGTAGCATCCATGCCGAGGCAATGCAAACTTAGAGACAGTAAGATCCTCATACGCAGTGTTACCGTGCTTGACCCTCAAACTCCACGAAGTAAACGAATCCCTGAGAGAGCTCAGCGAACGGATAACTGTATCCCTTTTGCTGCCGGTAACAATCAGGATGGAATTGGACGCATCTGACCGCACGTCAAAATTGAAGACCCAAGAAAGATCAAGGCGCACGGGGTGCTCGCCGTCCGCTTCAGAGATAGCAATGACCATGCCGTCGAGAATGATGGTCTCCCACTCGAACTCCGACTGCGGCAGGCGCCCGATCTCGCGGGTGATTGCGTTCCCCACGCAGTCGCACCCCAGCTGGTAGTCATAGAATATACTGATGTCCTCGGCGCGCTTAGCGTTGCTCAGCTTCTCGGCGGCCGCGGCTGCAGCGTCCGACTCGGCGTCGCTGAGGTCGACGGGCGTCGCCGTGCCGCCAACGCAGTCGCCGCCGTCTGGCTCTCCGAAAGCTTCGTCGGCATCAGGTCCGAGCCCCCCGTCATCTGAGAAGGGAACATCAGCACCAACTGCGCCATCAAGGTCGGGCATGTCCACGTGCATCGGAGCCCCTTTCAAGTCGAGATGCGGGTGGCCATCGCCGCCTGCGTGGTCATCTGGGCCTTCGGGCTCTGGGTGAACAACCGAAGTAGCGGCGAACCACTGCCCGATGGCGGTCACGATGGCCAGTCGGCTGAAATCGCGACCGCCCAGCGTCGCAGCATCATTGCCACCGAGGCGAGCGATCGCATCGCCGACGGCATCCTTGCCATCGTTGAGGAATCGCCTCAAAAGGGCTCGGACGTCATCGGCATCGCCACCGACAGCACCTGCCATGCGGCCTCGCAGGCCGACGAACAGTCGGAATGATCTGACGATGGCTATTGCCAAAGAGCTGCGTAAGCCAAAGCTGCGGGAGAAGATGAAGTGCAAGAGAGCTCAAGCTGGGCATCGCAATCGCCTGACTCCTCGAGTGACTGTGGACTCATTGGGCGCCATTGGACCTAGTGGGCAGTGCATGCTGTTTGGGCTCACCTGCGCCAGAGGGGGCATCGGCCACTAGGCCCCATATGCATCATGAGGCTTATCGGTCACATTGGGGTCATAGGAGTAGGGGCACATGGGGGGCGTAGGGGAGCGTAGCGGTGGCGTAGGTGGAGGCGTAGGGGAGCGTAGGGGAGCGTAGGGGGGCGTAGGGGAGCGTAGGGGAGCGTAGGGGAGCGTAGGAGGGGAGCGTAGGGGAGCGTAGGGGGTGGCGCATGGGTGGACGTGCGGGAGCGTAGGGGAGCGTAGGGGAGCGTAGGGGGGCGTATGGGGAGCGTAGGGGAGCATAGGGGGTGAGTCGTAGGGGCAGTAGGGGAGCATAGGGGGTGAGGCGGTGCTCAAGCCGCCCACGAGGGAACTGTAGGGGTCCGAAGGGTGTAGTAGGGTGGCCTTCGGGAGCTCGCAAGGCTAGTAAGCATCATGAGGCCTCAACTCGACGACGGCAATGGGAATGACCGACGAGAACAAACCACGCTTCTCACTGCGCCTCCCCATCTACAGGCGTACCGTCAGGTCGCGCGGCCGAGCCGCAGGAGGCATCACAAGTCCAAAGACTGATTCCAGCATCCTAGTGAATGGCAGCTCACGCTGGAGCCTGCCGCGAAAAGTTGCACCTGGTGATCTGGGTGGGGTCGCGCCTATGGCTGGCCCACTGCGGCTTTCCCTCTCCCTACCTTGGCCTATATCCCTGCCCCTCTCCCCCTTTCTCCATCCTCCTGCGCCTCCACTTCACTATACTAACCCTGATCCGCTTGACCAGAAAAGAAGGTGACCTACGATGGCAACACGACTGCATGCTAGTCTGCATCGGTCACAGCCTCACGGCGCTGGCGCTTGCGCGGGTGCCTGGGCGACGCGGCACTGCCCTTCTTCTTGTCAGAAGGGCTGGTCACCACCAAGCTCACGACGGGGCCAGCGGAGGAGCTCGCATCAGCAGCAGCTGGCACGTCCATCAGCGCAGGCTGCGGAGAGAAGCTCCACGACGTCCTGGACCTCAGTTTCGGCTTGGACGCAGCTTTCTCGCGGGCCGCACTCAAAGCCTCGTTGCGGATCCTGGTGGACCTCTTGTCGAGCGCAACCGTGGGTGCCTCCACGAGAGCCTTGTGCGCCTGGGCTGCCGCGTTGATGCGAGAGGTGGCAGTCTCGGCAAGGTCGCGGAACATCTCAGAGCGATCGCACAGCATGAACTTGTTGGGGCCACAGTCCTCATCGAAGTAATCGCAGAGGGGAAACTTATTTTTCTCGAACTTGAAATGACAGTTCTTGTCACTAGTAGGGTCCACCAGCCTGTAGCGATGGTCGATCTTGTCCTCTGGTGGTACCGCAGCGCTCTCGCCTGTGATGTAGTCGATCCTGACCACGAATCCGCCCGACCACACCGGTGTAAAAAGACAGTTGGGGCGGTAGTCGATGCTGCCGTCGTCGTCGAGGTTATCCTGCTTCCAGTTGTCCGCGCGGCGGCCGACC
Organism: Prorocentrum cordatum; assembly: GCA_963575745.1. Lineage (NCBI taxonomy): Eukaryota > Dinophyceae > Prorocentrales > Prorocentraceae > Prorocentrum > Prorocentrum cordatum. Next base: position 185,623 of record CAUYUJ010000325.1, read on the forward strand.
TGCGCGTAGCGCAGCCGCATCGCCTCGATGAAGACGGGGACGAAGCGAGCCTCCTCGGGGATGAAGTCCTTCGGGTCCAGCTGGAAGTGTTGTTCCACCATGTTCTTGAGAGCGTGGGGGTCTTGGTTCTCGATGTTGTCCACGTCCTGCTCGGTGAGGCCAATGCCAAGCGTTACATAGACGGTGGCGTATATCTTGTTGTCCACCTTCCCGAAGCTCGCTGCCTTCATTCCCTCGGAGCCCTTGGCACCAGGAGAAGACGCATCAGCATCCTCAGGCGGGTCAGCCTCGCACGCGATGTTCGCTTGGATGCTGGCCCATATGTCCGTGCGCGTGTAGGGCTTCATCACGCAGTGGTGAATGATGCGCTTGAACGCGTCGACGTTCCTCGCACGCTTGTTGTTGTCGGCCTGGTCCTTGCCCGTGACGTGAGCTGGAACCAGCTGCGATAGCTTGCACAAGCCATCTGGAGCGCGCTTGGGCGGCATGACGCTGGACTTCCAGAACTTGGAAGCATTGGGAGCCATGGTCGAACTCACCGAGCCCAAGGCTCGATGGCCACGTGGATCCGAAGTGGCCTGACCTCTCTGCTGAGACCGATGGGCAACGTCGTTTGCCAAAACAGTTTGAGCCGAAATGGTTACGGACATGTGGGTTGCTGCAGTGACAACGGGCCAGTATGCAACGCATGCTATGAAACAATTGCGGATCAACTTTGCAGTCCCGAGACCCAGGGCGGTGCGCTTAATCACAAGGTTGTCGCTTTGAATAGAGCTTATCCTCCCCTCACGCCGTTACCACTGCGTAGAATCACTGGTTCGCTGATCGGGCGATGGCCTTTGAGAGACGTAGCGACGAACATTAGGGAACGCTTAACATCATAAAAAGGCGGCCACACCGAACCCGCACATGAGATCAAACTGACAGGGTCACGGCATTCAATATGTCTGATCTGACTGACGCTAGCTGTCCGAAACTGTTCCAGGAATTAAACTGACTCTCCTCGTTCCTCCCTCACTCCCTCTATCCTCCGTTCCTCACATCCGCCACCATCCCCCTCCTCCACTGTAGCCGTTTTGGCTCGACGCGAGAACGACAGCGTCGCCAACGCTGCAAAGCGACCGCGGTCGCCTAACTGAGTCAGGGCTGCGTTTGCGAGACCACCATACGGGGTGCGGGGGTTCGTTTCTGACTCCTGATTTCAAGCCCTGCCCCCCCTATTCTACCTTGACGCCCGCTAAGTCGGGTCGTCTCGCTCGGCCCCCCGGGGCCTCGCGGCGTGGAGTTGCGTCGGCCGCGTCTGGGCCCGAGGACCGCAAGCGCGACTCGCGACTGGAAAGGCGTTGCGCTCTCCCCTACTCCTGCGTTACGTCGGGGGGAGGCATGGGCGTGACGGGAGAGTGGACGAGGAGGGAGGGGCGTGGCTGATACGAGCGAGGAGAAGAGCAGGAAGAGGAGGAGGAGGGAACAACCTAAGAGCCGATTATGCAAGACAGGCGGTGCATAATGACGATCGCACTCAAGTGTCGTTCCCTTGGAAATGTCTACACATCATGTTTTGGATCCAGTGTTGAGTACATCCTGAAATGTTTCACACCTTTGTTTTTGATGATATCGTAGTTTCGCTTGTAGGTTTCGGAGGGCGGTGATCAAAAATCGAATGATTGAATTGCTGCTGCATCGAAACACGCATGCGTGAAACCGACGTGTGTTCCATTTGTGGAGCACTACAAAACTGAAGCCGCCGAACTTCAGTTAGTTGGACCATCGCCTCGGCGACAACAAAACAGCACCGCAACAAGCGCGGAGACAACAAAACAGCTCGAGTCTCCACGCCCTCTGTTGTTTCATGTTTTACCCTACAAATGGAGCATCACTGTACCCCTCATGCCCTCTAAGGAGGAGGAGTCCTCCTCCTTAGAGGGCATGGAGGACCTCCTGGAGGACCCTGACTGGGGCAACGACGACCAGGCACAAGAAAAGAAACTGCGCCTCGCCGAGGCCCCGGGCGACGTCCATCCTATCTCCTCGTCGTCAGACTCGGGCGCGGTCGAAGAGCGCCCAGCCAAGACGAGTCCTCAGAGCGAGCGGCACACCAGCCCCGAGATCGACCCGCGCAGTGCCGACCAGATGGCTGCCCGCGCGCCCGCTGAGCCAATCCTGCGTCTAGAGGCCGTGGCTAACGATCGGAACCTGCGCGCGCGGGGCCGCTCCAAGGGCTCGGAGGGCCCGCGACCTGCGCTCGCCCCCCCTCTCTTCGCACCTCCCAGAGCGCTCGCGCGGCAGGGTGCGGGGGCCAGTCGCCCGGGAGCCGTGCGCGACGGCGGTGAGGCGCGAGCCCAGGGAGGACGACCGGCCACGCACAGGAGAGCGAGACCGCGACCGCGACCGCGACCGCGACCAGAGCGCGTCGGGGGCACCTTGGCGCAGACACGGCGCCAAGGACTGGGACAGAACTAAGGGGCGCCACCGGGGCCAGACCCACGACACTGGCAGGGGCGCAAGTAGCGCACCCTGGCGGCAGCCAGAACCGCGCAACTCTCACTACAAGGTTGACCGCATCCACGCCGACATCAGCTGGACGCGCGCCACCCTCCGCGTTGGATGGCAGCGCCTCCCAAACGAGACAGCGGTAACACGCCTGACGAGGTTGCAAGCAGAAGGGGGGATACCACTCCAACGCAGCCTGGCATTCGTGGCGCAGGCACATGTGCAAGGAGCAAGGCAAGGGCAAATCCAAAGACCGGGCGCCCCTCGACCCATGCCGCTGGCAGCAGTGGATCATCGACAAATTCCTGGATGACATGAGCGCCAACAACTACCGCGTGGACCGATGGTCCAGCAGCGCAGGCGTCTACGTGGACTGGGAGCGGGAGCAGAAGCTCTACCAGGAAGTGCAGAGGAAAAGGGAGGTCGCTAAGGGTGACGGGCGCGACGGTGACCAAGCGCGCAGCTCCGGGTACCACGACGCCTGGACTGGAAAGCGTCCGCGGCGCTGGTCGTCGTCGACCCGACCACACTTGCCACACAGCACCACAGCACCAATCGCTCCCACTACCTGCGCCCCTGTCCCCGACCCACACCCCCACCTGTCACCTGGCTGGGGACCGTGTGTCCCTCTCTCCTCCTTTACCTGCACCCTATCGCCCCTGTGGCGCCCGCGTTCCACGTGCTGGCTACCCTCCCTTCCACATGGACCCCGTCCTTTCCTCCTTCTCCCCTCCTCCTCTCCCGTTTCCAAGGATCTGGGACTCTGTGTCCTACCTGTGCCCGTCGGCTGACTGAGATTCAAGGATCTGGGACTCTGCGCCCCCCTGCGCCCACCTGCGACGCATTGGTGCGCCAGCGACGTGCGTGACGCGCCCGCGTTGGGGCCTCGTGTCTTACCTGTACGCATTGGGGCTTGTCCCCACGTGAGCACCTTGGCCCATGCTGGCGAGACCTCGGCTGGCGTGGGACGCCGGCCTCTCCCCCCTGTTCGCCCCCTCCCCCCCCGCTCGCTCCCCCCCCCTTCCATGGCGGCGGCGCCCGGCGCAAGACGGCCCTGCTTCTGGCCGCGCCTCTCGGCTGCTTCCTGGACGTAGATTGGACTACCACCCCAGGCCGCAACCGACCACCCGGTGGCACAACGTTGCACATCGTGTTCGTGGCCCACCTCATCTCCTGGGCCTCTCTTGACCAGTTGGTAGCACATGTTGCTCTTCGCCTACCTGGCGCACCTCGACCCCCCGGGCGTCGACCTGGCCGCGTCCTCCCGCGCGCAGAACTCGAGGATGGTGATCTTGATGCGCCGTCGACGGCAACGCCACTTCGCTCTCCCACCGGGACTTCGCCTCCGGCTCCTGTCCAAGGCGTACCTTTTCCTGTGCAAGCACTTCGGCGCCGCCTGCATCCCGCGCCCTCTGGCCGCCTGAGGCCCCGCCCGCCGGCGCCCTGTCTCCCCAATTAATGCCACGCGCGCCCCGCCTAGCTCTTAACCACAAGAGGCCCGCCCTCGACCCGCAGACCAAGAAGTTTGCGTGCCAGCCATTCGGCGCGCCCATGGGCGCGCTGGTTCGCTGCGGTGTTCTTGATGTTTCCGAAGTTGTGCGTCTGGATGGCTGGCTGCTGAACTGGCCCTGGTAGCGCTGGTGGTGGAGGCTGCCCTTCGCTGCTAGGTCGCTTCTGAGGTGTAGGGCCCGAGAGGTCGAGGAAGGCGCCCTCCTCGCCTCGTGGCGGTGCGGGGCCATCACGTCCTCCATCGTGGCCAGGCGGCGGGGGCCCACCGCCTGCGCCACCGCCGCCTCCTCCAGGATCTGGAGGAGGTGCGAGCCCTGGGGTCCCTGGCGGGGCGCCCGGCGGTGGCCCGGGCGGCTGGTTGCCGCGCGGCGCGCTCAGCACTTACCCCAGCTGCACGAGCTCCGATGCCGTGGCGCGACGTAGGTGTCCACGGTTTACCTCCACGGTCGTGGAGCGGCGGCTGACCCAGACGTTCGAGGCGCCGTCGAACCCGATGGTGACGCCAGGCCCGTGCCACTGCAAAGCCCAGTGCCGCTTCGGCTTGCCGTTGCCCCTCCAGTAGTACACCTGGTCGCCAGTCTGGTAAACGTCGCTGGCGCGCTGAGATCCATCTGCCCGAGACCGGGCCAGCAGCGCTCTCGAGAGGGACTGGTTGATACTCAGCTGCTGCGTGGAGATCTGCGCGGCCATCAGGATGGCGGCCCTTTCCGAGATCGGCTTGTCGGACACGATGCGCTCGCGCAGGGAAAGCCTGCCCGCGCTGCCCAGCAAGCAGCAGGGAAGCCGAAGGCTTCGCCCGAGCACCCACTGCGACGGCGAGTAGCCCGTGGAGTTGACCTGGCTGTTCATGGCCCAACACACGGAGGCGATCAGCCACTGGACCCTGTGGGCTATCTCGGGCTGGTCGAACCTGATGCTGAACTGGTCGATCAGCTTCCTCGCGAGCACCTTCCACGTGTCTCCATGTCGCTCCACGGTAGCATCCCGCTGCGGCGCAGCCGCCAACCCATGCCCCCCAGCTCCTTGGAGAACTCTCGCTCGAACTCGCCTCCTTCATCAAATATGATGCGTTGAAGCGCGCCGAAAAACGCGATCCAAATCTGTAGCAGTCGAGCGAATGCAGCTGGTGGATGCCTAGACGCAATCGTGCCGCACAGCGTAAAACCCGAGGCCAGGTCGACCACGTTCAGATAGATCAGCTAATTGCCCGCGAAGTCGTCCAGGATAAAGGTCTACTCGGGTGGAATCGTTGAAATCCCCGTCCACTCTGATCCTGCCCGGCAGGTGTGGTAGCGGCCGTTGATGCGCCGCACAGACCTCACAGTAGAGGTTGAGAGCCCCCTCCACGGATCTCTGCGATCCGCCCGTCACGCGGATAGCTCGGGCAAGCGAGTCGTGGGACGGGTGCCCCGTGTTCACGTGGAGCTGTATCGCGGCGGACCTGAGCGCCCGCTCCTCCGCGGCCGCGAGCGCTCATTCCTGTGCGGCTGCGGCTGCAGGGTGTGCTTCGCGTAGGGGTCGGCGGCTTGGTCGCTGCAGTTGGCCGGCCAACGCCTCCACGAGCTTTTGCATGTAGTTATCGCTGTTATTCGCGATCTGGCCGCGAGCCTCGGCGTGGGGATGCGACCCATCGCAGAACCTCCTGAGCGAGTCGTCAAACCCGTAGTGGTCGGCGACGATCCTCCACGGCTTCTTGATGCGGACGCCCTGCTTCGTCTTGAGGTCGAACGCGCAGCCGTCGAAGCCTATGACTCGCGGGAGCTGCTCCTTCAGCTGCGTGGCGGTCGACTCCTTGTTGGGCCCCCATCCGTCGCCGAACCTCGGCCACTCGAACGAGACGGCGAGCTGGGCGCCGAACTCTTTGCGCAGCCGGGACATGGCCTGCAGGAGCAGTCCGTTCATGAGCTTGGACTCGGCCCGATCCTTCTTGAACTGCGGGACCATACTCGGGTCGATCTTCGCGACAAGTCGCTGTAGTGAGGTCCACGGCTGGAAAAGTAATACAGCGTCAACTCGCGCACTCTCACCACTGGCAAGGTTGGACCTGGCCCTGCCCTCCAGCTGGTTGACCACGAGCCGTTTCGAGAGGTCGCAGCCTGGAAGACAGCATCTGACAGCAGCTCCTCCCTTCTTCCTCCAGGTAGCACAGAGCTGACTGTCCGGATTGCAGCACTCCTCGTAAAGCACGGCGTTCCTCGCTGTGAGGGTCGAGCTGGATATGGTAATAGATTTCGCCAGGTTGGTGACCATGGCCTGGCTGATTTGACGCGGCTAGATGCCGCTCTTCCCGGTAAAGAAAGCCGAACGCTTGCTTGCGATCAGCTGCGGCTTCGCCCCCTTGTTGAGCGCCCGCACGCGCAGCTGCTCCTCCTCCGCGATGTTGACCTCGGGTCCGGGACTTGCATCTGTGATGCCTTCGAGTCTCTGGTCATAGCCCAGAGCCACGGTCGCGCCGAAGGCGCAGTCCGAGCAGGAGCCGCAGCGGCTGCAGACCTCGCGGGCCTTCTCGCCGCAGGCGGTGCAGTCCTGCAGCGGCTCGGTCACGCACGTCGCGGGGGAGGTGATCTGCGGCGCCGTCGCCAACGTGAGGTTCGGAGCTGGCGCTGCGGTGAAGCAGCGAACCAGAGCTGAAGCCACGGCAGACTAAAGCCGCGACCCCTTTGGTCGACGAGGCTGGAGTCGCCTCGGGACGTTCGGCTCTTTCTTCGCGACGAGCGTGCTAATCGCATCGATGAGCGTGCCGGTCTTGATCGTAGCGTTGACCGTAGGTTTGTCGCTCACCTTCAAGGGTCGGCTGGCTGGCTTGGCAGGTCGCTCCGTGCCAGCGTCCATGATGGCCCGCCAGTCCTCTGGCTGCAACTTGATCGCGGGGTGGTCCGCGGCGCTCGCCATGAGCTTCTGGGCGGAGCTCCCGATGCGGATCTGGCCCTTCCAAAGAGAAAAGTCGATCTTGAAAGGCTGCATGATGTCGCGGCCGACGAGCAGGCCAAGCGCCGGGCCGCCCACGACGCTGAACGCGTCGCGGCCGGCCTGGCCGCAGAGCGCGAGCGGCGCGGTGACGCGCAGCTTGCTCGGGAGAGCGCCTCCGCTGCCGAACCTGTAGATATCGTCTTCGGGCTCCTCGAGGATCTGGTCGGCGAGGCGCATTCTGGCGGGGGTGCCCTTGTAGTTGTCCCGAGACGCAGAAGAGGCAGCCGGCATCCACCGCGCCGACGCCTTCGCCCGCGGGCCCCCCGTTGCCGATCGCGACGCCCACGTTCGGCAGGTGGTGAATCAGCTGCTCTGAGACGCAGGCCTGAAGGGGGGCGGCGACGCAGGCCCCTGCGGGCGAATGGCAATTTCATCGCGCGCGAACTGGACCTGCTCGGCGACGCGCGCCTGGCGCTACGGGCGACCTCCTCGCCCCCCCGCCCACAGCCCTTGGACTTGCCGTCCTTGGGCGCGAACTTTCGAGCGCCCGGCGCGGGGCGCCCCTTGTCTCCCGTCCAGCGCCCGGTCTCGCCGCAGCCCCAGCACTGCGACGTCTTCTTGCGCTGTCGACCCGGCTCTGGAGCTCGGCGGGGCGGCGAGACGGCGCGGACCTGTTCGACTCGCCGCGGCCATCCAGGCCCTCGCGGGCTGACCTGATGGCGGCCATGGCCTCCGAAATAGCGGCAAGCTCCGCCGCGGCGGCCTCGACCATAGCAGAGTCGTCGCCGTCGAACAACTCGGAGATGTCCACGCTGGAGGACTCGAGCTCGGCGCTGAAGGACTCGAGCTCCTGACGAGCGATGTCCTGGGCGTCGTCGACGGGCTCGCCCTCGTCGGCGGGCCCGTCGACGACGACAGTGGGTCGCCCTCCGCGGCTGGAAGAAGCGTCGCTGCGCCAGCCGCCATGGGGCCGCGACTGGTTGCCCCGCGTCCTCAGCGGCGGCGCGGCGCGGCGCTCGGAATCGTGGAGGTCCGGAAACATCCGCGCCGGCAGTCCACGGATGCGCTGGTAGCCGCAGCGTTCGTCGGGCACGTTGCCCACGACGCGCTCGCGGCGCTCGGCCGTGAGACCGGCCTTTCGCAACAGGAACCATCCCGCTACGTCGTCCAGCGCGTTGAGGTCCACCTCGTTCTCACGTAGCTGCTGTAGACCAATTTCGAAGCGGATGAGCCAGTCCGTCATTCGTGCACCTCGCCATCGGCGATGCTGGGTAGATTCGACAAACTCTTCGAGGGCATCGCCCTTCTGCGCGGGCTCCTGCTGACCCAAATTCGCCTCCAAGCGCTGTAAAACATTCCTGTTGCACATCTTCTCGTCGGCGTCCTCGATGTCTGCTGTAGCTGCCGGGTGCAGCTGCTCCTCCGTCATATTCAATGCTGCGGTTCTCGCTGCTCCGCTGAGCCTGAGCACGAGCTTCGACGCGAGACTCTGCGTGACTGGGAGGTTCTCGCTGAGCTTCCACAGCTTCACCTCCTGCTTGTAGTCTCTCCACTTCGAGGGGTATCCGTTCTATGTCAGTATAACTGACTGTCCGAAATTGTGAGAAATGTCCGTCGTCTTTGCGAAAGGGTAGTCGAAGCAAAGGAAATCGACCTCTGTGGCTTCGCTGAAGTCCTGGGAGTGAAAGAAAACGAACTCGGCGGCGTCGCTGCTGTTCTGGGAGTAAGTGAAAGTAAACTCGGCGGCTTCGCTGAAATTCTGGGGGGACGGGAAATCGAACTTGGCGGCGTCGCTTGAAAGTTCTGGGGGTAGGCGCTGTGGGCATAGGGCGTAGGTGCTGGCGTCGCTGACGTCGGCGTAGGAATTGGCGGCGAAAGCGTAGTAGGCGTGACTGCTGGCGTCGCCGACGCTGGCGTGGAAGTTGGCGTTGGAGGCGTAGTAGCCGTGAACGCTGGCGTCGCTGACGCTGGCGTGGGAGTTGGCGTTGCAGGCGTAGTAGGCGTGAGTGAAGGGATAGATGACGTTGGCGTGAGAGTTGGCGGGGTACGCGTAGTAGGCGTTGCTAGCGTCGCGGACGCTGGCGTGTGTGCTGCGCAGCAGCTGGGTGGCGCAGATCACCAGGAGGACGCTGGTCTTCGATTCTAACGTCGCGGACGTCGTCGTCGTGGGCGGCCCCGCGGGCCGAGGATAGCGAGCCAAGCTCCAAACTACCACTGTGATATGGAAGATTACCGCTGATTGTGCTTTTCTTTCGCTCAGCGCGGCAGAGGTCGTAGCTCAATTCGCCAAGGGCTCTGGAAAATGATGAAAGCCAAATGGGCGGCGTCAGACAGCAGGTGAGAAGATTAGCGAGTCTTCTGGAATCACACCCTCGATCCTCGACCCTCGATCTTTGACCATCGATCCCCTCGACCCTCTATCCCATCGATCCTCGGTCCCATCGATCCTCGATCCCCTCGACCCTGGGTCCTCGCCCACGGATCCTCGAACAAAAAAAACGCCACGACGAGTCGCCCTCGGCGTGTGCGGCCGTCGGGGCCACGAGCGCGGCGGCGCTCAGCGCCGCGACCGGCACCGGCGCCTCGCGCGCCGCGGCCAGGAGGGAGTCGTCGGCGTGGGCGTCGGCGTCGGCGTCGTCGGCGTCGGCTACGTCGGCTACGTCGGCGTCGGCGGCGTCGGCTGCGTCAGCGGCGTCGGCGGCGGCGTCGTCGTCGTGGGCGAGCTGGCGGCGGCGGCGGCCTGGCGCGCCGGGGACGGCACGAAGGTGGCGGCCAGTGCGCCGCAGGCGGCCAGGACAGCCACCGTCAGGACGGCGGAGCGGGGGGCGGCCATGCTGCCGGTCTGAATCCAGAGGGCGCCAACAGCCCAGACCTCCTCGCGTCGTCAAGAGAGCACGGCGGCAGGCTTTGGGCCATTTTCGGCCTCTGGAAACCCTTGGGATGAAAAGCTGGTCCCAAGACCGTCAGTAAACAACTTGGGATGAAAAGCTGGTCCCTGGGAAGGGGTCAACAGACCTCGGGGGTCCACGTCGTGAAAAATCGCGCCACGCTGCTGATCTGAAGCCGGCTGAAGCCGGAGGGCGCCGACTGACCAGGCCCCCTCGCGTCCCTTCAAATATGGGCGGTGCGATTTTTTCACGCCGGTCATTGTCGCCTGGAGTTCGAGACCTGCGGCCATGACGGATCGATCTGGCTCGAAAAACGTCGCGGGGAGATGGAGTCGAGAGCTTCAGTCGTGCTGTTTCGCCACTTTGCAATTGTTTCGCAACGTCGGATCTCAAGGCCGTGGAAAAATCACGGCGGGAGGCTGTTGGCAATTTTCGGCCTCCAGGGGCCCTCACGGGCCCCGGGACCGGCGAAAAATTGGCCGCGGGATGAAAAGCTGGTCCCTGGGGGAAGGTCGAACGACCTCTGGGGGTCCACATCGTGAAACAATCGCGCCGCCAGATCTCTGTGTGCATGACCCTGGCGACGCCCATCCCAGGGCCTGGGATCGGCGTGCGCGCCCTCTTGGTTTGGCCACGAGGGCATCTGCACCGGGCCCAGGCCCGGAACCAGTCTGGCCAGGATCTGCATCGGCTGACCCTGGGCAAGAGTGACCTTTGGTGCACGGCTTCAGGGGGGTGCGGGGAGGGCCCGACCCGAGCGCGCAAGCCAATGCTAGCCCACCGATTTTAGCGGTCGAGGGGCCAACGGTCACCTTACGCGTAGTCGACTGAACAGGTGGCGCCTTCCGGGCACGCCGTGGGGACAAATGCCAGGCACGGCTATGATATCGCGCGCTTGGGCCAAGAAGTGGCGGCGGGCACGCCAGGAGTGGGCAAGGCTGGCGCCCCGTGGCAGGGGATCTGGGACGGGACGGGACGGGAATCCGCCCGAGGCTCGGTCGAGGCTCGCCTACGGCTCGCCCGAGGCTCGCCTGAGGCTCGCCCGCGGCTCGCGTGAGGATCGCGGGGCGCTAGCAAACCGCCAGATCCCTACGGGGTGGAGACATCGGCCGCGCGGGGACAGATGCGAGTTCATGCCGTGCCCGAGCTGGCTCACGCGATGGCAGGGAGGGTTCATGCGGGGCCCACGGGACGGGACGGGAGGACCTCCAGATTGGTCGTTGGCTGAAAAATGCCAAAATTGAAAAAATACCACTGGAGCTCCAGACCCCATATTTCTGCGTCGTGTCTCTCGAGCCGGATGGATGTGTGACGGACCATGGGGCCCGAAATCGACCGAAAACGACCGTGGCAAAAAATATCAAAGCCTAGTTGCCCCACCCATTTCCCGGGATCGGATTTTCATCCCGAGTCCGCTTTTACCAATCCAGGGGCCCGGCGAAAGCCCACTGAGTGCGACAAAACGGGTCAGGGCGGGAGGTGTGCCCAGGCTGCTAGAACTAGCAACTTTGGGGGGGCCCAATCGCGTTCGCACTCGGCGGCGAACAAAACAACATGGAGGGAGATGGGGGGGCGGGAAGAGCAGGGAGGAGGAGGGTGCAGGGAGGGGCCTATACCTCCACCGTCCCAACGCCGCTCCTGACCTCACCGATCCTCCTCCCCCCTCTCCGACCCATCCCTCCATTCTCCCCGCGCCTCCCCTCCCCCCATCCCCGTCTGCATCCCCCCCTTTAAGACGAAGCCAGGACGAATATAACACCGGGTGAGGATAATGGGACGCGCAAGGACATACTAGTACTATGTGTCCGCCTTGGAAGCGTGCGTCCGACCCGAACAAATAGCATAACCATGTTGTAGCATATCGTTTCGCCAGCAATATGGCCAGACAGCGCCCAACACGCAGGTTATAGTGTGGATTTCTCGACGCGCGCGTCGCCCCTGGGGGGACGACGCACACATAGCCAACATGAATCGAGAATCTCTGAGATCTGGCGGCTCTGGAAGATGTCGATCCATAGCGCTTTTAAAGCGTTCAGGAACGCTCTGGAACAGATGTATCTTCGTCTTGGCTCCATTCGACCCTTCTTCTTGCCCCCGTCCCTCCTCCAGCGCCCCCCCTTCCCCCTGAACGCATCCGCCTTGGGAGCGGTCCCCGCGGAGGGGGGGAGCTGGGGAGGCTGGAGGCTGGAGGCCACCACGATCCCTCACGAGGTCGCTCGACCAGAGCCCGCGGCGCCACCGACGAGAGGGTCGTCCACTCAAGTCAACAGCAGGCGGGCGGAGGCCGATCCCCAGAGGCCTTCACAGGGGCCCGCAGGAGCCCCAAAGGGGCCAGAACCAGGCGACCAGGAGGAGCAGGCACGCGACTAAACCAGGAGGCCCCAGGACCCCCACAAGGGCGACGGGAGAGACGTTGGGTGAGCCTTCGCGGGGACCTATGTGGACCGCCACTGTCCTACCATAAACGTGATTCCGACTAGATTTCGTCCACATGTCGACCACCCATAAGTGCCCCTGCGTCCAGAATTCGTCGAACTGTCATTCAAACGTCGCCAAAACGCAAACCCAACCCGGCGAAATCCGGACAAACTCCAAACAAACGCAAGGACATGTGGGACACCCTAACACTCCCATGAAGGACCACGCAGGGGAGGAAGGACGGGCAGGTGAGGGCTAGGGGGCAACTCCTGAAAGGTCTTAACAAGATCGGTTCAAGGCGATTGAATCTGATGGAGCGGCCACCAGCCAAGTTTTAAGCGGAATGAGGCCCAAGACTAAGCCATACTAGACAATACTCAGCTGGGCGCTGACGGTCTTCGACCAAGGATATACCAGCGCGGATGCCGACTTGAACTTTCCAGGAATTGCATCCGAGGTGGGAATAGTGGGAGGGAAGGCAAGAGGGGGCGGGGAAAGACGTACGAGGGGGTGGAAGTGGGGGAATGCCACATGGGAGAGGTGGCAAACGAGGCGCGCCTGGAGCCGTGCCTGAAGGCACAGACGAACTGCAAAAAAACACCAGGCATGCCATGAGCTGCATCTTCCACGACAACAGCCACCACCACCATTGCGTCTGCTACTGTCTCTACCTGCTGACACCACTGCCTGCGCTTCTGCTGCCCAGACCTTCGCCACTACTGATGCGGCCATGCACTGAACACGCAGGCGGGCCCACGGCCTTGAAGGAGTCTTGGGCCCGAGGAAACGGGCAACGTGCTCCTCGGGGGAGGAGGAGGAGAAGGAGGAGGAGGAGGAGGAGAAGGAGGAGGAGGAGGAGGAGGAGGACGAGGAGGAGGAGGAGGAGGAGGAGGAAGAGGAGGGGGGGCATCTACAGCTTCGAGGCAAGGAACGTACCGGCGCCCAGCGTGTGCTGGACGCTGCGCGTGCGATTTCTTCATGGGACTCCTGGACGGAGCAACAGCAAACAACGGTAAAGGGAAAGACGCACCTCTGCGAACAGCCGTAGCCTTGCATAGAATGGGTACTGAATCGTCAGGCGATATTCTTTAGCATGCGGCGCGAACGCCCGACCTTGGTCTCACCAAGTATTCAGCTGTGCGACAAGGACAATATTCACGCGGCCGTCGGTCACATACTCGCAACCGCTCCTCTCTGACACTGTCTTGTCCTGGATCAGGACAGAATCGAAGCCTCGGACGCTTAGCGTCTCTCTACTGATCGCGACCTTCAATCGCCCAAATTCAAGCTTCACTTGGACGATATGCCCTTCTCAATTGCATTACTGTCCGAATCTTCGATCGCTTCGGCCGAATATTGCAAGCGTTTTCGCAGATTCATGGTTCGACTGTTGGCCGGAGGTCGGGGGGGGGGAGGGGGTCTGGGCCTGGGCCGGTGCGCAGTCGATCTGCGTCTACCAGTCGCGCCAACAGATTGGGGGGGAGGGGTCTTTACCAGTCGCCAGAAGCAGCCAATATCTGGCATGTGAAACGGTGGGGGGGGGGGGGGGGCAGGGGCCCGCGCCGATCGGCGAAACAATGCATGAAGAAACAGAGACATACCCCAACGCCGAGAGCGCCTGCTTCGCCGGGCAGAAACCATATGACTCTGCGATCACAAGGAAATGGGGCATGCTTGGCACAACTCTACAAACAAAGACAGCACATTCTCACAGCGTGCGACTTCGCTGTTTTCATGAATCACAAGAAGCGCATCACTCCCAGCTGTGAGTTCTCCGCATGGACAACCTTGCCGTTGTGGCGCTGAATTGTGACCCGACGGGTGAACTGCAAAACTAAAATTGGAATGATACGTGCAACATGTGCCGTGGTAAGTCTTGCCAGACGAGCTGCGCGCTGAATGCATCGCGCGCAAGGTGTCTGGCGATTGGCCCGGACCTGCGCATGGCACTCATCGCCAATGCAGAGGCAAACGAGAGTCCGCGAACCCAAAATGCTTCAGCCGCGGACCGTTCGGCTGGAAGTGCTTGAGACACAATGAACGCGGGGGCGCCTTGGGGCACACATGCGGCCAATCGAAACCAACTCGGGCCTGCCTTGCCCCTTTGGGAGCCCCGGCGCCAAGAGTTGCTTCACTTCGCCGCTCGCCCTTGGGGGCCTCGGCGCCCAGGTCTGTTCGCGGCTGCCCCGTCCCACGGGGTTCTCGGGGACCTTAGCGTCAAACGTCGTCTGTCGCTGAACCTTGTGGGGAAGGGGATCTCGGCGTCGAAGCCGCGTTCGTCACTGGGCCATCTTGGGGCCCTCCTGGGGGGCTTCTCGAGGCGCTCTCGAAAGCACGCTGGGGGGCGTTTGGGGGGTCACTTGCAGGCCTTTCGGCGTCAGAGCTGCGGCCGCCACTGGGCCGTCTTGAGGCCCTCCTGGGAGAACTCTTGAAACGCTGCGAGAAGCATCCAGGGGGAATCTTGGACCTCGCGAGGCCTCCGACGGCCGAAAACATCTTCAACGCACGCCCAACAAAATCCGCCGTCGCGCTTGCTGCGCCGCTTTCTTTTTGTTCAGACAAAAAACAAGCGCCAAGCGGCTAGCGGCGCGCAAGATTCATTGCCGCCCTACACTACCCCACCGCGAATGGCAAGCGGCACGCCTACTCGAAGACTAGCTTGGCTAACGCATGCTCCTTCGCCTCTTGCAGGCCTGCCTTGCCCGCGTTGAGTTGTTTCCCTCACCTGGCGGCAGATTTCCAAGAGACACTCCTGGCTGGCCGCGCAGCGCCCCCCCCCCCCCGTAGGAGATGAGCTGCGAGCCGCTCATCACGCGGAGCCCACGGAGCGCCTCCTCTTGTAGTACATCGCGCTGTCGAACTGCTCGGTCTTGTAGTCGAACGCGCGGCCTATCTCGCCAGCGAATTTGCCTGGGTCGGCGGCCGCGGGCTTCGCCTTCGGAAGCTCGGCGGCAGCGGGCTTCGCCTTTCGGCGGCCGCGGGCTTCGCCTTGGCGGCCGCGGGCGTCGGGGGCGCGCCCGTCGTGCCGAATGCGATGTACTCGGCGCCGTCGTCCTCCTCGGGCCCCTCGGCCTCGTCGGCCGCGCCCCCCCCCCCCTCGCCCTCGCCCCCCTCGCCTGCCGCGGTCAGGTCCTCGCCCTCGACGCGCCAGGCGCTAGTCGCCGCTGCAGGTTTCTCATTGTTCCCGCTCGTCTTATGAATGGCCGGCTTCTTTTTCACGGGCGGGTTCTTCTTCCGCGCTGCGAAATCGGCGCCGGTGATCTCCGACGCCCGCGTCGCGCCGTCGGCGAAGATGGCCGCGTGCATCCCCTGCTCGCCAGGGGCCAAGTCGAACTCCCTGAGTTCCCCGCTGTCGTCGGTCTCCTTGAGCTTCATTCGGTCGCAGCCCACCTCGCGGACGCTGGCGCGCTCCGGCGAGGGCTTCTCGGCCGCGGGGGGCGTCGGCAAGTCCACGAGCGACTGCTTCCGCGTCAACCTCCTCCTCGCCGTGCTCAGGAATGCGCTCGAGCTCGGGCTCGGGCTGCCCAGGGCAACCGACGCCCTCTTGGTCGGCGTGCGCGGGGCGTCGCTGTGCCCGCACATTGCCGCGATCTCGCTCGCGCTCGGGGGGCCGCGCAGCGCGGGCCCGCGCGCGCCGCTGGCGGGGGCCGCCGGCGGCCGAGCATCAATCGGCAGAGTCGGCGCCCCCTCGCGGCCATGTTGCTGCAGCGCGCGGGAGACGGCGGCAGTCGCGGGAGCCAGCTTCTTGGCGCCCTTATGCGTGTAGCAGTGCTGCACCAGGGCCGCCAAGTCGAACAAGCAAGCCCTGTTAAGGCGCACCGTCTCCTCGACATCGCTCTGCGCCTGGTAGCGGATGATGCTGAGCGCGCGCGCGTCTTGCACAGATCCGTGAGCGCTTGGAGATCGATGACGCACATGGCCCCGGGGCACTCGCGCCAGGCGGCCATCTTTTGGCGGGGCAAGGCGCGGCGCGCGGTGCGCGAGCGCTTAGCTTCGAGCCTAAATGTGCATCGGATCCGCGAACAGCCGCGGCGACGAACCCCCCCTCCATCCTCCCTCGCCCCGATGGGGCTCCTTAGACGAGGAGCCCCATGGCCGCTGCCTCATGTATGCAAGGGGCCCCTGACCGCTGCCTCACGCAGACGACGTTGAGCCTTGTGAGCCGGCAAAGCAAACAAGTTTCCTCATAACACCAGTTAGGCCTCTTTTTTATGACACCCATGTTGGGCCTCTTGGAAAATCAACCGATCTAGATAACTAGGATTCTTGCTCACTGGAAACAAATATCCCAGCAAAGCAACCGAAAAGCCATGTGTATGAGCATATATGGAAGCATTCTTCTTTAGATTCATGTTCGGATTTGACTGGAAGCAAAACGCTGCGATCAATATTGGACGCGTCTGCAAAGGAGGCACTACTATCAACGAGACAACACTATCTTTTTGTGCTCATTCCAAACGAGACGCTGCTATGCAGGGGTGTAGGTGCAAACGAGACGCTGCTATCAATGGCTTCCGCCCCAAACGAGACACGAGCATCAATGGATTTACTTTCGAACGAGACATAACTACGTACTTCTACGGATGCGTCTGGAAACGAGACGCTGCTATCAATAGTGGATGTCTCTGCAAAGGAGGCACTGCTATCAACCAGACAGCATTCCAAACGAGACGCTGCTATCAATGGATGTAGGTCCAAACGAGACACTGCTATCAATGGAATCAGCCTCAAACGAAACGTGCTGAGGAGCACCGTATCTCACTATCCACGGCTGCACACGAGTGCAGGTTGCGAAGCACCACACGAGTGCAGGCTGACAAGAACCACGCGAATGCAGACGGCCAGGCTGAACAGCACCGCCACAAAGCAGGCTGCATCTCAGGGCTCCTCAAGCTCGCGCAGGCCAGCCCAGTTCCTGTCGGGCCTTCGCGCAGGCGATTTTTGTCGTGGCAATCTTGTCTGCGAAGAATTCGTCGAAGGCCTTGGCGATCTGTTCTGGGGGGCCTGACTCGATGATGCTCCGGTCAGGCAAGCCGTGGCTCAAGCTGGCCGAAGCTCCGGGGCCGCGACAAGCTGACGTAGTAGGACAGCCAAATGGACTCTTTCTTGAGTCCTGGCGGAAACGCCCAGTGCACGATGAAGCCTGGGTCCGCCGTCTTGCCCTGCACGCCATGCAGAGTGCCCTGCTTCTTGGGCAGCGCGGTCAACTGTGTCCTGGAGACCGCGATGGCCGGGCCATCCGCCGTTGCTTTGAACTTCCAGGGACAGGCCTGCGGGGCAATCTTGAGCACTCCACGCAGGTCAGGGCCGGCAGGCTGAGAAGCAATGCCAGCAGTCACCGGCGCGGCTTTCTCGAAGAGCTCATCGCTGTCATCGATCTTGACATAGACGGCCGTGGGCATGTAGAGGAGCACCGCAACACCATCCGAGACAACGGACGCGCGACCCTCCACCGGAGGCTCCAGAGCGTGCTGCTCTATGCCTACCACCTTGCCCGGCGCGCCGCGGACGTACTTAGGCGGCAAGGCGGACTCCGTCAGGATGACCTCCATGCCGAGGAAGAGCGGCAGCAGCCCCAGCATTTTTCCAGTAGCGCCGATGTTGGGCTCCGCGCGCATCTTGTCGAAGTTAGGCTTCGCGAGGCGCGCAGCTGGTCTGTCGACTGCCGGCGCGTAGAAGAGCAGCTGGCCAGCATCGTGTGCATCAAGCTTGGCCTGCGCATGCGTGGCGTAAGAGACGATGCGCCACTCATATGCCGACTCGTACCAGCCTCGGGCTGTACGCAACCGGTGGCCCCACTGGGGTTGCTGAGCGGCTTCGCTGGTGCTGGCAGCAGGCTGACCAGCACCAGCTCTCGTCAGAGATCGTTTTGCCGCCTGGAGTCCTCATGGCGTGAAGGACCTCGACCTGCAGCGGGTCTGTGAAGCGCTGCATCTGCACGAAGTCGACGACGAACTCGAAGTCGGCGAGCAACTTCCGAGCCTGTTGGTGCTCGTAGGACTGGCCCGTGCGAGGCGCCAGCAGGGAAGCGCTGGCGGGGGCCGGCGGTAACTGGTAGAAATCCCCGCAGAGGATCTTCGCCGGCATGCGCCCCCACGTCTCCTGCGGGAGCATGTACCTGGTAGAATCGAGGTTGTAGCGCAGCGCCCTGCCGTAGGTCGCGCGCAGTGCATCCGCGCGCAGCAAGGGCCCCGGCACAGCACCCAGCTCATCGATCACGTCGACGCCGAGTGTGCCTGTGAGGCGGTCGAGCTTTTTCTGCGTCTGCGAGGTCAAGCGCAGCCTGGCGGTCTGCAGGGGGTCCGACATGAGGATGCCGTTGGAGGAGTGCAGCGTCCTCCCGCGCGGGCCGAGGTTGTGGGCCGCGTGGTTGGACTGTGCTTTGGCGAGGTAGCCGTGCTCGCCGAAGTAGATGATGGCCATAGGCTCCACCACTCTGGAGAGGGTGCCTGTCTTGCCGGCGCCGCCTCCTCCGAGTCAGATTGCTCTGTGGTTGCCCGTCGAGGACACCACGAGGAGCAGATGCGTTGTCTTGTCTGGCCTGCCGTCAACACGTTTCTGCAGGGACAGCGCGAACAACGCCGCCGCGTCAATCTGCCCCTCCGTGCACTCTGCATCAGTGACCAGCTTCCACGCAACAGCCGCCGGGCCCTGCATGGCCAAGAGCTGCGGCACGAGCTCCGGCTGCGCGTCCTCAGCAGCAGGCTGAGGAGCACCACTGGGTTGCCACTCGCCCCCAACATCGGGCAAGGTCTCTCCATCCGGACTCGCTTGCTTCTTCTGGAGCGCAATGCTCTGCCGCTGTAGGGCCAGCATGTCAAAGAAGGCGTCGTCCAGCCGCGTGCCCAGATGCCCCCGCGCGCCGCTGCTGGCTGGCTGCGCAAAGCTCGCCTGCAGCATGCCGCCGTGCGCTCGGCCCAGGTTCTGCAGCTGCTTATCCGCGTAGCTGAGGCGGCTCTTCTGGCTCAAGCGCTGCAGTTGGTCTTGCTGCAGAGCCAGCTCGGTTGCTCTGGCGTGGCCCCGTAGCGGAAACATGGAGATCTCGGTAATTTCGGCGTCCTCAACTTCCTCCTCTACGTCGCTGCCACCGCCTCCGCCCGCGTCAACGAGCTCCAGCGGGACCCGGCCCTTGGGCCCTTCGGCATTGCTCGCGGAGTCCTCCTCCGCCTCCAGGTGCGCAGCCGCTGCCGGCCGAGGCTTAACCCGCGCCTCCGCCGCGAGGTCCACGCGCGCCAGCACGTCTCGCGCCACGCGCGCGCAGAACTCCGCCAAGGTGCACTGCTCCTCGTGCCATCGGCAGTGGCGGTTACTGAAAGCGAGGATGCGCCGGGCCGCCTCCACAGGCATACGCCGCGCCAGCTGGGCTCTTGCGAAATTCGCTCGGCTGAGGAGCACCGGCTCGCCCTCCTCGAAAATTCGCCCGGGGTTCTTTCAGCTCGGAGAAGAAGGTCGCGTCCGCGAGCACGAGCCTCTTGCGGGCCAGGCGGCACCTGGAGTCCGCGCGCGCCGCCAGCACGTGGATCTCCGCGCACCGAAGTCGCCGCGCCCGCTCGAACGAGCGTGGGCGCGCGGCAGGGCAGTCGCAATTCTTCAACATATGGCTGCACTGGGTAACGCTGCCACAGGTGAGGGGGCCCTCGCACGCCCAAGGCGTGAAGGGGAAGCCTTGAAGAGCGAGTTCTGCTCTGGGTCCTGTGCCCAGGTCGGGCACTGGAAGCCGTCGATGGTGGGGGCGTCCATCCGCGTCAATTGGACCTCCTGCACGCACCGCGGAGCCATGACGCAAAGGTTCTCGAAGACGAAGAATCTCGGCCCAGAAGCTTTCACCCGGCTCGGCTTCAAGACTCGGCGGACGTGCATCCTGTAGTTGTAGTACGGCACGGTCTGCAGGCGAGGGCCCCTTGTGGGCGTAGTCGTCGGCCGTGTTCGCGCTGGAGGTGCACGCCTGCATATCCTCGCACTCCGCACCGTCAGCGCGCTCATCACCAGCAGGGGTCTCTCCAGGAGGCTGAGGAGCACCGCTGGTCCCATCTGCGGAATGCTCCTCCTCGTCCTCGGCGACTGGGATCTGGACGCGGACTGCCTGTATTGGCACCTGTTCATTCTGCTGCATTTCGCCCGCACCTTTGTGGTTCAGCAAGCGCTCGCACTGCTGGCAGGCCCACTGCAGCTGTCTCGTGAAGAGGCGCACATTGTGGCGCGACTGGAGGCAGTCGCCGCCTGCGAGGATGCGCAACGCCACCCCCGTCGTGGAGAGCCAAAGCACCGGTTCGCCATCGAGGCCAGCCGGATACAGACTCGCCGAGCGCGGCGAGCGAGGTCCTCGGTCGTCCGGCGCCGCTTGGCCAGCGTCTGGTCCTCGCCATCAGCACCGCCCTCACTGAGCACCTTGCGGGCCTCCTCCTCCTGCCCCCCCTTCTCCTGCTGTTCCAGACGCTGCATGCCGCCGAGCGTGGACTGGAAGAGCGGCGTCATGGATTCCATCATCTTGCCTTGGTACTTGGCGATGTAGAAGTCCATGGAGAAAGCCTTCTGGAAAGCCGCTTGGAAGCTCCCCACGACCGCCGCATCTTGTGGCTGCAAGGAGCCGCAGCCGTAGAGCCACTTTTTGCCGCCGCTGCGCACTGCGTTTGCCGAGCCTGGGTTCTTCTCCGTGGCCGTCTTCTTGGCGAGCCTCCTGCGTTTGGCCGGCTGAGCAGGGGCGGGCGCAGGCGGCTCTTCCTGGGCAGGCTGAGCAGCACCACCAGCCTGAGGCACTTCTGCTGCATCGGCGGTCTCGTCCGGCGCACACATCAAGAACTGGAAATCCACGTTGCAACGGCTGGTGACCTGAGAGACGTCGCTGCCGGAGCTCCTGAACGGCTGGTCGCGTTTTACCTGGCAGCGGCACCGCTGGTTGCGGTCATCTGAGAAGTCGATGAACGGAGTCCGGACCAGAGGCTTGCCGCGCCGACGCACTCGCTTGGCGTGGCCTGCCAGACATAGCTGTTGGATGCGGAAGAACCAGAAGCGGCACGACGGGGTCCTGTTCGAGCGCAGACTCTGTTTGGCCTCGAGCTTCTTCATGACGTACTTGACGCACGTCTCGGTGCAGTCGTGCTCGTGGTTGGAGCAGATGTTGCAAAAGACGTCATGGCTAAACGCTGCGGCCCACGCCCCCGCATCTCGACGATCGCGGCGCGCGCCCGCCCAAAGTTGGCGCAATGGGTGCTGGACCTCTTTCCGGACATCATTGTTTGCTCGAACCCGAAGTTAAAGGAGGCGACCGTGAATGACTCAGGCTGAGGAGTTGTAGCGCAAGCAGGCGCGGCCGCAGACGCGCCTCGGCCCCTCCCCGCAGGTTGAGAAGCACCGCGGGAGGCCGAAGATGGGGGCGAGTCTCGCGGCGAGGCAAAGGCCATTGCAATGTAGACTGCGCAGGACAGGCGCCCTGTGGCGAGGGGCACTGGAATGTCGGAGACACGTTCTGGACCAAAGACGGCTATCAGAGGCAGAGGGGAAATTGGATTGTATTAAGAGTGCGGGAGGCTTCGAACGCCTCAGTAATAGCGCTAAGAACACAAGGACGGCAAGCAAAAGGTAGCCCGGGAATGGAGGTCTGGGAACTCGATGAACACGAAAATTCCTACAGTTGGCTCCGGGCATTCAAAATGTACCCCGGGAATGGAGTTCTGGGATCTATGTGGCCCCGGAATGGAGCTCTGGGAACTGGACGAACACGAAATGGTCTACAGTTGAATCTGGGCATTAAATTATCCCAGTGCGACCCTACCTAGGAGTTGGAGCCCCTAGGAAAGCAGCATTAGTAGTAACAATAAGCTAAGCTGAAGCTGAGCTAAAGCTAAACAAAAGCTAAACTAAAGCTAAGCTACAACTAAGCTGAAGCTAAGCTAAAGCTAAGCTAAAGCTAAACTAAAGCTAAGCTGAATCTAAGTTGAAGCTAAGCTGAAGCTAAGCTGAATCTAAGCTCAAGCTAAGCTGGAGCTGAGCTAAAGCTAAAGTTAAGCTACATCTAAGCTAAAGCTAAGCTAAAGCTAAGCTGAAGCTAAGCTAAAGCTAAGCTAAAGCTAAGCTAAAAGCTCAAGCTAAGCTCAAGCTAAGCTGAAGCTAAGCTGAAGCTAAGCTAAAGCTAAGCTAAATCTAATCTCAAGCTAAGCTGAAGCTAAACTGAAGCTAAGCTAAAGCAAGCTACATCTAAGCTAAAGCTAAGCTAAAGCTAGGCTAAAGCTAAGCTAAAGCTAAGCTAAAGCTAAGCTAACGCTAAGCTAACGCTAAGCTAACGCTAAGCTAGCGCTAAGCTGGCGCTAAGCTAAAGCTAAGCTGAAGCTAAGCTGAAGCTGAGCTAAAGCTAAGCTAAAAAGCTAGAGCTAAAGCTAAAGCTAAAGCTCCCAGGGGACTGGGGGGAACCGCTCCCAGGGGGCTGGGGGAACCGCCCGGGGCGCTTTCCATTGCCCGGCCCTTGTAGCTAACAGAGTAAGAACCCCTTCTAGGCAGAGCCTAGGTTGGGAACATGTGGCCCTACTACTACTACTACTAGGACGACGACGACTACTACTACTACCACTACTACTACTACTACTACGACGACGACGACTACTACTACTACTACGACTACTACTACTACTACTACTACTACTACTACTACTACTACTACGACTACTACTGATACTACTACTACTACTACTACTACAACGACGACTACTACTACTACTACTACTACTACTACTACTAAAATTCCCCAACGGGGGTCGTCGGAGACGCCAAAGGCGTTGAAGTCCGAGGAAGAGAGGAGAAGGAAAAGACGGAGAGGGAGGGCTCGGAGGCCCCTGGAGGGGGGATGTGCCCATCCGAGGGAACGGTGCACCCCCCCCTCCCCGTCGTGAAAACGAGGCACCGGCCGCGGCAACGACCCCCCCTACCCCCCCCCCCCCCCTGCGACCTGAGTAGACCACCCAAGCCAGCGGGGGGCGTCATAGGGGGCGGGGGCTCTGACGTCGATGACGGAAGAAGGAGGAGAGCGGGAGGCAAGGAACAGGCAGACGAAAGCCCGTTTAGGCTTTGCCCGGCGCGCGGGCATGCCCTGTTTGGTTCTTGCGGGGGCAAGCCCGCGCGGCCGCCCGCAGGCGACAGGGCGCCCTGGCCCTCTTCGCGAGCGCGCAGGCGCGTGGCGTACTTCATGCGCACGATTGCCCGCTGAGGCGCCCCGCGGCACGACGGCGACGGTAAAAGGACAAATTCGGTGACGCTGGAGCCCCTAATGCGACGAGGAAGCTACAGATGCATCTTCTGTGTCACTGGAGCTCCACAGGACAAGTCAGCTCAGAACTGCCTCAGCCTCAGCCTGCATCAACTTCAGTCTCAGCCTCAGCCTGCGTCAGTATCAGCCTGCTGCGCTCCCGCATACCCATCCAGCCTCAGCCTGCCTCAGCCACAGCATGCGTCAGCCTCAGCCTCAGCCTCAGCCTGCCTCAGCCTCAGCCTGCTGCGCTCCCGCGTGCTCCTGCGGCCTCAGCCTGCATCAGCCACAGCCTGCATCAGCCTCCGCCTCAGCCTCAGAATCAGCCTGCCTCAGCCTCAGCCTCAGCCGCACCTCCGATGGCGCCGAGGTGGCCCCCGTCCGTCCCGGCGCCCACGGAACTCACCTCCGATGGCGCCGAGGTGGCCCCCGTGCGCACCTGCGCGCACGGAGCGCTTCTCCGACGGCGCCGAGGTGTTTCCCGTGCGTACCTGCACGCACGGAACGCACCTCCGATGGCGCCGAGGTGGCTCCCGTGCGTACCTGCGCGCACGGAGCGCTTCTCCGATGGCGCCGAGGGGGCTCCCGTGCGTGCCTGCGCGCACGGAACGCACCTCCGATGGCGCCGAGGTGGCTCCCGTGCGTACCTGCGCGCACGGAATGAGCTCCGCCGGATTCTCCCGGTTTCTGCCGGCTTCCGCCCAGACCCCCTGGAGTGTCATGATGCTCTCTTTTGACCCTGCTAGAAACCTATCGGCACAAACTGTTAGGTAAATATCTAAATAAATAGAAGCTCGATTTAGATCGCCAAGCTCTATTAAGATGAGCCGATCTAAATAGATCGGCACCGCTCTTTATAGATAGGACAAATCTAAATAGATCGGAAAACAATTCTCAGGGAGGTTTGCATGTCGGAGCTGCGACCGCGCTCGGCAACCTCCGCCGCCCGCGCTTGAATTGTGCCCCGAACGTTTGCATGTGGAGCGCCCTCTACTCGGATGGGTCGCTGTGTTCGATCAGATAACGAACGGGCGGCGCGGCGCGAACACGGGCGAGCGGCCCAACCACTTTCCGCTCTTGGAGCAGGAGGGGGGGCAGGGCGGGGCGGCGGATGGCGTGGAAGGAAAATGAGCGCCGAACAGGGGGGGGCGAAAGGGGCGCCCCCCCGCCGGCGCCACGGCCGCCTTCGACCCCCCTCGAGGGCAGACAGAGACAGAGGGGCCAAGGAGGAGGACGACGACGGACAACAGCATGTGAGCGGTCCGCATACATTCCACATGCTTGCGATTCGGGGTGGGGCGCACTTGGTCCGGGGCATTTCCATCCCGACTCTTGCGGACTTCACCAAATACTCCCACTCGTGTAGGCACCGTGCCCTCTGCGGCCCTCTCCCATTGAATTGCATCAACCCAGTGTTGATTTCAAGGCCCCGAACGAATGCGACCGCCAACGCCGACAAATGTCCAGGCATTCTTGGACCGCGGCCATCCACCGTCATCGGGCGACCCAGCTTGAAACGGCCTCCAGTCGCCACGCTTCGCACTGCGACGCGAAAGACGGCGTTGCTGATCCGTGGCCTCAGGCGGACGCCGCGATGCAGGCTCGCATGCACTTGGCCGTGGACCTCCTGCCAGCGCTGTTTTACCACCGACCACGGCCATCCAACCCAGGCCGAAACAACCGCCGGGACCGGACATTTCCGGCGCGTGGGGGGGGGCTCCAGAATGTTGAGTAAACGCCATGGAGCCCGCAGGCACACCCTGACCCGAAGTTTGTGATGGTCTGGGGCCGTGCGGTTGTGTTGGGGTGTTTTGCTACATAGCGAGCATTCGTTCAGATGGTGACTTCGCTTCTGGCTGGGGCCGTTAAAGATGAGATGGGGCACCGAGCTGGGGCTGGGGGGCAGATCTTCCAGTGAGTGCACTCCCCCATGGGCCAGCCGCGGAATGGTGACAAATTCTCGACCAATCTTAAGCATGTCTCCGCGATCCTGCAGTTGCCCATTCCCCAACGCGCCCCAAACGCATACCGCCAGGATGTGAGGCAGCTGAACAAAAAGACATCCGTAGGAAAAGGTGCCTGAACTCGCGGCGATACATGTTCTCGACGCAGCGCTTCAAACGCCGCGTGGAGCTCCGCGGAATGGCCCACGACGGCCGCACTTGCAGCTGGAGCATTGCTGGCGGAAACAACCGAAAACATCCCCCGGACAACTGTCTGCAACTTCTCCACTGCCTCCACCACGGAAGCTGATTCAGGTTCCGGAGCTTAACGCATGGCCATGACAGCTGCTCGTGCTGAGGCGGTTTTCAGTTTGATGCCAGCTCGGCCGTCGTTGTAGGAAATTCGGCGTTTTTCACACCATGTTGTACTACTAGGTCCGCCACGGATTCGCTGACACATGTCAACCTCGTTGGTTTTGAATCTTCACCTGTCCAACGCACGCCGTAACATGTCATCTGGGGTCCGCTTTGCCCACCTTGCCGCCTCTGCAACAAGTGAAGTGTGGCGGGCGATGACGACCATATCACTTTGCTTTCCGAGCCCACGCCGCCGCAATGCACGGAGTATTTTGCGGGTCTGAATGACCTCGTCGTTACCGCCATCCTTTGGTTCATCTGATTTCTTTCGCGCTGGAAAGGCCGACGGTGCTTGTCCACGTGCCGTTCGCACACGATCTTCACGCCCATTTGGATCAGTCGGTCTTCTCTGGCCTCCTGTTGCATGAACCGAACGGCGGGAACCGCGTTGACGAGTAGCGAACCATGGCCACCGTGTTGGAGCTGTGGTGTGATGAAAAGAGCCGAAGTGCTGGATCCAAGCGAAACATGTGCCTGGCTGCGTTGCGTCTCCGTCGAACCCGCTGGGAAGCAGGTGAGGAACATCTCGGATGAGACGTTTTCCCTGTCGGGGTTGGACCCTCTTATGCGGGAAATACCACATCCAACAAACATCACACTCCACAGACACGGCCAGCACAATGCCGTGCCAGCTCAGGCAGTCCGCTCCAGCCAAACGCGCGCAGGCGGGCTGGTGGCAACTGGGGGTACAGTATCGGTGGGCTGCATGGTTCGGCTTGCGCGGGCGAGGCCACGCACTCTCCCAAACGCCTGCTCTCAGGAACGCGTTGGACCCCCTGTTGTGGAGGAGAAAAAAAAAAAAAGGCGGAGGAGGAGAAACTGGGGGGGAGGATGCGGAAGAGGACGAGGAGGAGGAGGCTCCAGGTTCGAGGTTCGAAATCGAGGTGTTTTGATTCATTCGTCGCGAATTCCCAACAAAGGTTGTTTCGCTTCGGGACGCTTTCCCACAGCCGCGCCTCGCTGGGAGCGCTCCAGGGGTGTCCGGATCGTCCCCAAGGGCCGGCAGTGGCCCAAATTTGAGCCTAATAACCAGCAGCGGCCCTGGATACAAACAACACGGAGGTCCTCGCAATTTTCACCCTTTTGGGGGCCGTCGCCGGGCCTCGGGGGACCGTCAAAATACATTTCAGGATGCAAAACTATTATTGGGTACAGGATCGGGACTTCCTGGGACCCCGGAGTGAAATTACCTTGTGACGTACCCGACCCATTTGCATCAACTGGCAAGAGGAGATGACCCAAACTTGCCTGGAGGACAATGACAGTGCAGGCGCTGTGATATGCTGCGCAAGCGACATGGAATGCGCCCACGTGGCACGATTCACAGGACAACAAAGGTCAAGGAGGGAAGGCCCCGGCCTGAGGAGGACATGGGGGCGGGAACGAAGGGCAGGAAAAGGACGCGCGGGGGGACGAACCGTCAGCGCGGCAGCAGCAGAGGGAGGGTGGCAGGGGGCAGAGGACGACAACGAAAGTGACGGGAGGAGACAAGAGAGTGTTGCCTTCGTCGGTGGTACGCTAAAGATGCAGCGCTGCCTGCGCCATATGGCCGCGGCGCTCGAAATGATCAAACCTGTTAGTAGCTACTGCAAGAAGCGAGCGAGGTCTAGCTCGCTCGCTAGATTCTCTCCTTCCTTCCTGCACTTTCCAGTGCGGGCGCTAAGCGCTCGAAGGCGCGCCGCCAGGTCTGCGGGCAGCTCGCGGGCAATGACATCCAGGCTAGGGTCGCGTATCATCAGGAGGTTGTTCAGAATGGGCAAAAGGGTCCAGGCTGGTGGTCCGCATCAAACGTACGTACCTCCACTGGACCCCTCAGCAGTCCTCGAAAATGGCGACAGCTTCGTGGGCGAGTTTTCCTGATGGTCCGCGTAAAACGTCACTCCGCTGCCCCCCCCAACAGCCCTCGAAAGTGGCGACAGTTTCGTGGATCGCAACCCCCAAAAAATGGCGAGGTCTCATTTGAGTCTGGGTAAGACGTCGCTCCGCTGGACCACCCAGCAGCCCTCGAAAGTGGCGACAGTTTCGTGGATCGCAGCCCACATGGAGGCGAGGACTCAAGAGTAAGTCGTCACTCCGCTGACCCCCCAGCAGCCCTCGAAAGTGGCGACGGTTTCGCAGATCGCAGCCCCCCAAGGACGGCGAAGTCCCGTTTGAGTCTGGGTAAGTCGTAACTCCGCTGGACCCAGGGCAACCGTCTAAACTGGCGACGGTCTAGCAGATCGCAAACCCCGAAGATGGCGAGGTGTCATTTGAGTCTGGGTGAGACGCCACTCCGCTGGACCCCCCAGCAGCCTCGAAAATTGCAACATTTTCGCAAATCGCAGCCCCGCAGGGATGACCGGGTAGCAGGCAAGCTGGCACGCAGGAAGGAGCGAGGTAAGAGGGATACGGGGAGGAAAGCAGGTTTGCGACCGCAGTGCTCTATTCAAAACGAGTACCGAAGGCAGGAGGGTTGGAAACAAAAACGCCACTCAGTGGATCTGAAGGGACTAGGGGGCGAGCAAGAGGAGTCTGAAGTGGACGACGGGGGGCGGAAGAGGGTGAGGAGAGGGGGTGGAAAAGGGCGGGGAGGAGAAGCAAGAGGAAACAGGTGGGCGAAGAGCAAGAGAAAACCAGAAAAAAAGGTGCGAGGAGGAGGGAGGCGGGGCGGGGAGGAGGGCCCCGCAAGAAGGGGGAGGTGGAGGACAACGACGACGGCGGGGAAAACGAGAGAGAGAGAGAGAGACGAGGGGAAGGTCACGCGTCTACGCCAACGGGGGGCAGCAGGAAGGGGGCCGGGCGCCAGACTGACGGACAAGGCCCGAATGAGCGAGGAGGAGCTCAGCAGAGCAGCTCCAATGGCCCGATGAAATACGACTCACTTTGGCGGGATTGCAAGAGGCACCCAAGCTTGAGAAACGCGGACCTGGTTTTCTTGCCCACTCAGGGGCGCGCGCAAGTTTCTGTTGGGGCGCTGCAGGAGGAAGCCTTCGGCCAAAAGGAGACCCCCCTATTGCGAACTCCAAGTGGGCCCGAGGCACTCCACAGCGCTGCAGGATCAGAGGCGACCGCTCGGCCAAATATTGCCTAACAGACAGCCTCCCAGCTGCCCAAGACGGCCCAATCCCAAGACAAGCCCAAGTGGAGCTCCAATTGGGCCCGAATAATCAAACAACATCAAAATGGTCCACGCTCGTCATTTAGGCGTCCAAACAAGACCGCCAAAGAAGAGCCAAAAGGAAACCCGAAAAGGGCCCCAAGACGGCCCGAGAGGGGCCCAAGACAGCTCGAGAGAGCCCCAAGGCGACCAAAGAGGGTCCCAGCAACAGACGTAAAAGGAGTTCGCCGATAAGCCCAAACAAGCCCCAAGACCAACCCACGAAGACCCAAGAAGAGCCAACACGTAATCTAAGAGGTAACCCAAGAGCGTCAGTCTTGCGGCCATGGGGGGATGCGGTGATTTGCCGGAGCCTCTTCGATATGCAATCCGAGAAAATATATCTACAGTTCCGTGAACTTGCCCAAAGCAGAATAGAAATATTGGTAACCAGCTGCCCCTGATACGAATCCCCATGGGATAAGGACGTGTTCCAAGAGATCGCAGCAGAAAGGACGTTGAGGATGATGGTAATGATGACGACGACGATGACGATGATGAAATCATTGCCCGTACCCTGTACGTCCTGAGGCTGCCCCGCGCTGTCAAGATCCTAGTAGAAGTAGTAGTCGTAGTCATGGAAATTGTCGTAATCGTAGCAATATGTCTAGTCTGATTATTTTTATTATTATTATTATGATTAGTATTATTATTATTAGTAGTAGTAGTAGTAAAAGTAGTAGTAGTAGTAGTAGTCGTAGTAGTAGTAGTAGTAGCAGTAGTAGTAGTAGTGGTACTAGTAGTAGTAGTAGTAGTAGTAGTAGTAGTAGTAATACAAATAGTAGTAGTAGTAGTAGTAGTAGTAGTAGTAGTAGTCGTAGTAGTCGTAGTAGTCGTAGTAGTCGTAGTAGTCGTAGTAGTAGTAGTAGTAGTAGTAGTAGTAGTAGTAGTCGTAGTAGTCGTAGTAGTAGTAGTAGTAGTAGTAGTAGTAGTAGTAGTAGTGTGAGGCCGAGTAGTAGAAGTAGTAGTAGTAGTAGTAGTAGTAGGTGAAAACAATCAGAAGAGCAGTAGTCGTAGTAGTAGTAGTAGTAGTAGTAGTAGTAATAGTAGTAGTAGTAGTAGTAGTAATAGTAGTAGTAGTAGTAGCAGTCGTAGTAGTCGTAGTCGTAATAGCAGTAGTCGTCGTAGCAGTAGAAGTAGTAGTAGAAGAAGTAGTATGAGTAATAGTAGTACTAATAGAAGTAATAATAGAAGTCGTAGTCGTAGTAGTACAATAACGTAAAAGTAACAATATTCGTAGGACGGGGGGAGAAGGGGAGGGAGCAAAGGGAGGTCCCAGGACCAGTTTTCCAAGCCAAATTAAGTTCGGGACCGTAGGTGCTATATTTGTAATGACTGATTATGTTTAATCGTTTTAGACTGCGCATGCGTAGTAGTAGTGACAGTGGTGGCAATAATACCAGTAGGCATACCAATCGGACTCGTATCAATGGTAATGTGATGACAGTAACAGTGGTACTAGTAGTAGTAGTGGTAGGAGTAGTAGGAGTAGTAGTAGAAGAAGTAGTAGTAGTGGCAGTAGTAGTCGTAGTAGTAGTAGTAGTAGTAGTAGTAGCAGGAGTACTGGGAGTAGCAATAGAAGTAATAATCGAACAAGTAGTTGTACTATAACTACCCTTACGACGACGACTACTACTACCGGCGGTCCCGTGCACCACATCACCACATCTACTACCACTACTACTACTACAACTACTGCGAATACTACTACAACTACTACTGCTATAACTACTGTGACTACTACTGCGACTCCCACCGTTACCACTACTCCTTGTAATGCGTAGTGGTAGTAATACCAATACTATTAAACAAAATGGTAGTAGTAGTAGAAGAAGAAGAAGTAGTAGAAGTAGAAGTAGAGTAGAAGTATAAGTAGTAGCAGTAGTATTAGTAGTAGTAGTAGTAGTAATAGTAGTAGTAGTAGTAGTAGTAGTAATAGTAGTAGTTGCAATCGTAGTCGTAGTAGAAGTGGTAGTAGACGTAATCGCAGTCGCAGTAGTAGTAGTAGTCATAGTAGTAGTAAAACAAGTGGAAGTAGAACTAGTTCTCGTTGTAGTAACAGGAAGAGCTGCGGAATACGCTCGTGACGTGTGAAGGGACAAAATGGTGAGAACCCCATGCCCTGCCACACCTTCGTGACTCACGAGGGGTGAGATGGTGAGACCCGCACTGCCATGCCAAACGTCTTTGATGATGTTGCTAGCCAACATGAGACGATTGCAACTTAGATGCGCAACGTTTTCCCCCGCGATAAGAAAGTTCGGCCTTGCCACCCCCCTGCCCCGAGCAAATCTGCATTGGCCCTGGATAGTAAACTCTCAGTGGTTAAGGGGATATGATGTATTATCTGGAGCTGCTGGTTACCCTGAGAGCTTCAACCAACGACTTCAGAGGATCAGGGATAGGGAGCAAGACGAGGGGGGGGGAGAGGGAGGGAAGGGAAGGGAGGAAACGGGAGCGCGGGAAGAAAGAGAGGGAGGGGAGAGGGAGCGAGAGAGGGAAGGAAATGAAGGAGGAAGTGGAAAAAACGACGAAAAACAGAAGGCGCAAAGACGGAATGAGGCGAGGGATGTCGCTCTGTGGCTCCCACGGTCAGCTTTTCAAGCGGTTCGGCAGTCCCTCGCAAGTCCACGCGGCAGACAGGCCAGTCCTATGGCAACCGCTCTGGCTATGGAGCGGCGGCGTGGGCATTCATCAGTGTGGCGGCGAAAAGATCCCCGACCAGGCAGAAGAGCAGACTGCGGGGAAGGAGATGCAGCGAAGAAAAGGGCGCGTCCGAGTTGCAAGACAACGTACACGAGCTGCATGTCATACACACGCTGCACATCACTGCTACACTGCGCATTCCTGCTACTGCTGCCGCGACTGCGACTGCTGATGACAGATTGAAGGGAAGGAAAACGGACGGGGAGAACCATCAGCCAGTACCAGGAGGAGCAGGGGGAGCAGGAGGAGAAGAGCAGGAGGATGAGAGAGGAGGACAAAAACCAGGAGCAGGAGGAGAAGGAGGAGGAGGAGGACGATGACGACAAAAATGACAACGACGACGACGGAACGACAACGACAACGACGACGACGACAACAACGACGACGACGGCGAGACTGCCAGGGGGCGAGCCAGAACCCAGCAGGCACCGCCCGCACTGCGCGGCAAGAAACGCTGGAACATGTGCTAGTGGAACCGCTCGCCACTCATGGTCAGCAGGGGGCACGAGATCTAACAGGGGATATACCCACCCCTGTCCCAAGCTTCGTGGGTTTTCGAATGGACCAGAAATTTGGGGCCCAACCTTGGGGCGTACAGTGGGGAGACAAACGTCCATCCTCGATAAGGGTGCGTCCGGATAGCCCCCTGGGGGTGTATCCCAGGGTTTCCCCATTTTCTGGGTGGCCAAACTTGTCGGGCGGAAATCGAGGATTGGGGGGAAAAATCGCTTGCGAGACAGGAGCAGGCGATCACCAGCATGCAGGTTCCTAAAACAAGTCGCCGCGTGGATGGCCAGGGAAAGGAAGAGCGCGGAGGGAGGAAACGCCCGGCCCGACGAGCCCACGACCAGGAGGAGCAGGTGCCCACCGCCGAGGAGCCGACGTCCGAGGAGCTAAAGGAGCAGGAATGCCTGAGAAACCAACGCCTCGCGGAGGCGGCGAATGTACTTTCGCAGGCGCACTACATGGCCCAGCAGGAGGCGGCGAAGGCCAAGGGCAACGGTAGTGCAACTACGGCGGCATCCAGCGCGGCGGCATCAGACAGCAAGGAGGCAAAGTCATCGTGACAAACGACATCCGCAGGATCGTCAACCTGCTAAGGAAGGTGAACAGCTCACCCTCATGTGCGTAGCGAATGCCACATATCTCGCGGGCACACAACGAAAGCACATAGAGTTCGTCATTCTGCCATCACTGGAGTCTACTAGATGTGACATGGAAGGGCGCGCGCGCGCGCACGCGGCGAATCGAGGCGTAACTTCCTGGCCGGGGGCCCTGCACCATAAAATCCCACCAGCCCTTTGGGCGTGAGTGGTTTAGAGAGCTTTCTCTGTTCTCACCCCCCCAACCCCCCTTCTTCCCCTTCGGGGAGGGGTTTACCCCTCCCCCTACCCCCTCCCCCTGGGCCTGGACAGGGAGCCCCGAGTGTTTTCAGAGGGGGTCCATTTCGACTCCTCGGAGGGCCAAAAAACGACTACCCTCACGAGGATTATGGCCCCGACGGGGGGGCCGAGTTTGGCCCCTCTGCTCGTCTTTGAAGCAGAAACCATTGAGTTTACAAGGTTTTGGCCCCATTTTGGCCTTCTGAGGGGACCGCGTTCATCTTCCCTCATAGCAAAATCATTGATTGTACGAAGGTGTTGGGCTCATTTTGTCCTTCTCAGGGGGCAGCTCTCATTTGCGCTTCTGAGGAGGTCGCACGAGGCCCCAAGATGGCCCCAAGAGCCACCCAGGAGGCTCCCAAGAGGCCTCCCAGAGGCCCCCCAGAGGCCCCCAAGCGGCCCCAAGAGGCACCCAAGAGGCCCCCAAGAGGCCCCCAAGAGGCCCCACGAGGCCCCAAGAGGCCCCCAAGAGGCCCCCAAGAGGCCCCCAAGAGGCCCCACGAGGCCCCAAGAGGCCCCCAAGAAGCCCCCAAGAGGCCCCCAAAAGGCCCCCACGAGGCTCCAAGCCCCCAAGAGGCCCCCAAGAGGCCCCACGAGGAGCCCGAACGACTCACACCAGGACGAGGGGCCCGAACGACTCACACCACGAAGAGCCCGAACGACTCACACCACAAGGAGGGGCCCGAACGACTCACACCAGGACGAGGCGCCCGAACGACTCACACCACGAGGAGCCCGAAGGACTCACACCACGACGCGGGCCCCTCACGACTCACACCACGAGGAGCCCGAACGAGTCACACCAGGAGGAGGGGCCCGAACGACTCACACCAGGATGAGGGGCCCGAACAACTCACACCACGAGAAGCCCGAACGACTCACACCAGGACGAAGAGCCCGAACGACTCACACCACGAAGAGCCCGAACGACTCACACCAGGAAGAAGGGCCCGAACGACTCACACCAGGACGAGAAACCTCAAACGACTCAAATCACGAGGAGCGTTTTCTCTCCCTCCTCCTCCGCCTCGTCCTTCTCCCGCCCCCCTTCACAAGGAGGATGTGCAAGGAGGCGGGAGGAAGGAGGAACAAGGGAGATATGCGGGGCCAAGCGGACAACACGACTGTCGGCATGCTTCGCGAGAGTTGCTGCTGTGAGATGGGCTGGTGGGGATACGCGATGCGTAAAGAATTGCACCGAGAGGGTAGCGGGAAATAGGAGTGAGAGCAGCAAGGGCAAGGGCAGGAAGGAAGCGGGGATCTCGGCCTCTGCGGGCATCAATCTGGCTGATAGTTATGTCCCTCGGCCCCTCTTGCAACCCCTCGGGAGTGAGCTTGGATCGCGCTCCTCCTGGTCGCCGTCCGCGGCGTCTAGAGCGGTGACCATCTAATGTCGCTTGCGGCTGCATTCGTCGGATTAGCGGGTGCCGAACGCGGCATCTCCGCTTGGGCAAGTGGGTGGCGGGCGCGGCATCTCCACCTTTGCATTGGCAAGCGGCCTTGCCGTCGTGCAAGCCAGCTGCCCCGGGCATTTAACGGGCGCTGCCACGCGCGCCGGCAGAAGGTAAATTATGACAGGTTCTTGGCTCTGGCTCGCGACCAGTGCCATTCTTGCTGAGTAAGAAAACAGATAGTGGAGTGGTCGTCACCACCTGAAAAAAAAGGCACAATGAATGGAACCCCCTGGCTGGTGGGCGCCGAGCGCGGCAGCTCCACTCTTGCAGCGCGGACATGCGTAATCGGCCACCATGGGCGGCGAAGAAGCACATGGCAACGGCACAGATAGGCGGCGCATAGCGGCGGCATGCTTCGCGCTATCCCCCTAGATGTCTTGGGCTTGGGCCTCTCGGCCCCCATCATATGAATCCACCTGTTCTGCTGGTCCCGGCGCAGACTGCGATGCATCCCCGTGAGATCCGGAACGCAAGTCGGGTGATTCTGGCGACGCCGCGGCCCGTGTTTGTTGCGCCGGAAAGCGGGTTGTGCCCAACTCGCGCGTTGCGCTGGTTGAGGGCGCGCCCGTGCATCTTCGCGGGCGCAACTGTAGGTGTCGATCCGCTCCACGAAACAACACTTGCTGATGATGAGGTGGAAATCGTCATGAGCGTTGATGGCAAACTCGATCCATGCGGCGACGCAGGCGCAGCTGGTGCCGCTGCTGCTAAGCCGCTGGTTGAGGATGATGACTGGCTCTGCGCGGCGACGAACGCTGGCGGTGATTCCGCCATCGGCTGATCTCCATCGTCGCCCTCGGGGCCGGGGCTGGCCTGTCGCGGTGACGCCCGCCGAGGCGGCGTCCATGCAATCCTGGATTGTGCCCGGCTGCGATGTCCGATGCCTGCTTTTCGCTCACCATGTCTTTATGCGTCCAGGTATTCTGGCACATCAGAAACCACATCGTAGCAAATATACTAAATCCCATAACGACACCAACCATTAGAGCCATCGTCATGAGATACCACGCGCGCCAACAATAGCTGTCGTCAGGTGTCGCAACCGCAGGCGCAGGCGCGGGCTGCCCCTTGACGAGGCCAAGAATATAGGTCGCGAGTACAGAGGCGAACACGGCGGCACGTGGCTTCCGCGCTCCGAAGCTGTGATTCCTGGCACCGAAGAAGGCGAGCAGCGCCCCCGCCTCCATGATCTTGGCGAGCGCATCGGCGGCCACGCTCCACGCAGGGACCCATGTGAGCTTCATGTGGCTGTTGGCGTGCGCGGACTCCTTGATCGTCGCCGCGGCGATCCGGAACCGCTGGTCGGTGGACTGGCTGTTATGGCCCAGTGCAGCGACCGGCGCGCTGACCCCACCCCCCTTCGCGAGCAAAGGTGCGTCGCGCATGCGTCGCCCGCGCGCCGCCCGTGCGTCGGCCGCCGAAAAGGCCAGCCGCCGTCTCGAACGTGCACGTCGCCCTCGCACGGAGGCAATTTGGTGAGTGCGTCGCCAGCGCGGCGGACACCCGCGTGGCGGATCGCACGCGCGTCGCCCGCTCCACGGCCGCTGAGAAGGCCAGTCGCCTTCGGGAAAAAGAAAGTCGCCCACGCTGCGGCCCTCTCGGCGAGAAGGAGGCGGCCGCTGGGCTACCTCGGCACATCAGCAAATCCCTCTAACATTGCAAATGCAGCGATGCTGCTGAACGCACCCCGGCGCTAGGCCAGCAGGTCCCCGCAGCCGCCGCCACAGCCGCCGCGACCGCCGCCAGCGCCAAAACTACCACCGCCACGATCGCCACAAACGGATGCGACCGCAACCACATCCACCGCGACGATTACGGCCAACACCATTTACCGCCATCACCAACACCACGACCACCACGCTTCTCGCGACCACCACAGAGACCGACACCAGCACGATCACCGACGTGACCACCACCAGCACGCCCACTACCAGCGGCGCGACCACTGCCAGCGCGACCACGGTGACGAACGCGACCACGACCATGGCAAAACACGCACGTGAGAACTACGAACGCGAGGAGACCAATAGACGACGTGGAGATGCAGCGCGTACGGACTAATCCATTTCAAGCGCACGCCCCGTCAGAATTTTGACATCGGTTCGTCGCTGCAGCGATTTGGCGACGTCTCGCCCGCCGATGCATTGGGGGGAAAAAGAAGGTGGAAGCGAGGCAAGGGAAGGGCGGGCGGACAAGGGAACGGACGGGCGAGGAGGGGGCGCGCCAGCCTCAGCCTGCCTCAGCCTTAGCCTGCATCAGCCTCATCCTCAGCCCCAGCCTGCCTCAGCATCAGCCTGCCTCAGCCTCAGCCTCAGCCTCAGCCTCAGCCTCAGCCTCAGCCTCAGCCTCAGCCTCAGCCTGCTTCAGCCTCAGCCTGCCTCAGCCTCAGCCTCAGCCTCAGCCTGCCTCAGCCTCAGCCTGCATCAGCCTCAGCCTCAGCCTCAGCCTGCCTCAGCATCAGCTTCAGCCTGCCTCAGCCTCAGCCTCAGCCTGCCTCAGCATCAGCCTCAGTCTGCCTTCAGCCTCGGCCTCAGCCCCAGCCTGCCTCAGCAACGGCCTGCCTCAGCCTCAGCATCAGCCTGGCTCAGAATTCAAAATGTGGCCCAGGAATCATTTCTGGGAGCTCGAAAAACACGAAGTGGCGTACAGTTGGCTCCGGGCATTCAAATTCATCCCCAGGAATGAAATTCTGGGAACTCGAAGACCACGAAGAGGCCTACAGTTGGCTCCGGGCATTCAAAATCACGCCCAGGAATGGAGTTCTGGGAACTCGAAGACCACGAAGTGGCTTACAGTTGGCTCCGGGTATTCAAAATGTGGCCCGGGAGTGGAGTTCTGGGAACTCGAAGACCACGAAGTGGCCTACAGTTGGCTCCGGGCATTCCGAATGTGGCCCGGGAATGGAGTTCTGGGACGTCGAAAACCACGAAGTGTG
The DNA here is from genome assembly GCA_963575745.1 of Prorocentrum cordatum. NCBI lineage: Eukaryota > Dinophyceae > Prorocentrales > Prorocentraceae > Prorocentrum > Prorocentrum cordatum. The sequence goes on from CAUYUJ010000325.1 coordinate 223,047, forward strand.
TAACTGTTTGCTGTAAACGACTTCTGCGGTTTCTCCCGGAACCTGCCCAGACCCCGCTGGGGAGTCAAGATGATCTCTTTTGACTCCATTAGAAACCTATCAGTCTTCGCTGTTAAGTAAAAATCGGGGATGGGCAGACGTAAAACGTGGTTTAGCGAAAACGACCTGAGGCCCAAACCTGGCAGGCGCACGCCTGGGAAAATAACGGCCGCGGCGCCCTCTCGAGAACCGAAAACGGACAACTCACTAATCGACGTGTCACTGTTGAGGGTTCTGTCCACCCGCGAAAGAATGGAATCGCCGACGGCGCTTGCCGCTTGGGAAAGCCGGCAGGTGCTGGCGTCGCTGCCACTCGCATTGCACTGGGCGTCGCTTGCGCTGCTCACGAAGATGAGGTAAGGAATGAGATTGCCGTCGGCGTCGCTGACGCAGCTCGAGGCGGGGTAGGAAATGGCATCGCCGTCGGCGTCACTGACGCTGCTCGCGAAGGCGGGGCAGGGGATGAAATCGCCGTCGGCGTCGCTGACGCTGTTCGCGAAAGCGAGGCTGGGAATGAAATGGTTGTCACGATGCGAAGAGCTGGCAGGCGGCGTCGCTGACGCTCCGCATTGGGCTCGGCGTCGCAGGCGCTGATGGCGTTGAGCACAGCGCGGCAGAGCACAAGGGCGACGCTGGTCGTCGACCCCATGGGCAGACGCGTCGCGGGCGTCGTCGTGGAACACGCGCGGCCCGAAGGCCGGGGCAGCGAGCCTCGCCCCAAGCTGCCGACGCGGCATGGAAGGGCGCGCAACGTGCCGATGTATAGTTTTATTCTCTCGCGCGGCGAGGCGCGGCGTAGCTTGCTGGCCAAGGGCCCTACGCGATGAAACTGAACCGCTGAGGGCAGCGGGAATAAGGGCGAGAGCAGCAAAGGGCAAGGGCGGGAAGGAAGCGGGGATCTGGCCTCTGCGGGGCCTCCATCTGGCCGATATGCCCCTCGGCCCCTCTTGCGAACCCTCGGGAGCGAGCTCGAATCATACCAGGCCCACGTTCACACTCCAGCAGAACTTTAGGCAGCCAAAGCCCCGGTGCCACCGCAAACCTGCGAGGGAACATGGGAAAGTAGCCTCGGCTAGTGAGCGCGATCGTTAAAATAATGGTGGTTCGATGTTCCGTGGCCGTAGACACATGCAGGCGCAGCTTTCTCTTGGAGCTCGGGCTGCAGATTCCCAATTGGCCGGCGCGGGGCCCTCCGCATTCGATGGTTTCCTTCTCATGGTCGTAAACTCCCCGGGTCTCAATATCACGATGGCTCTCCTCTGCGCATGCCCGTCGGTGGTCATGAAAGGCCAGGGCAAGACTCGACGCGCGCGCTTCGGGGGATTTCTCAAATCAGTTCGGCCACCGTGGGCGGCGATGGGAGACTTCATCATGGACCCAGCCGCCTTGCAAGCACCCAGCTTTGCCCAGAAGCTCGACGAAGCCACCGAGACGGCTCGCGGTTAGAGTGGAACCTGTGCACAGAAAAACAAAAGCGATTCCTTGTTGCACTACATGCATGGCTCGCTGTCGGCAGTCTCACTCGTCGAAGACATTCGGCCGGTGCGAGATATGAGTTGGAAGCGACTCGCAAGACCCCACCTTTTCACTTGCGAGCACGGGGCTTCAGTTGATCAAGAGAGTTCTCGAGATCCAGCCGCAGCGCGACCCCCCGCTCTCCGATTCGAGCCAGCCCCCCACCCTGTACAACGCAAGCTCAAGACCATAACACTCAGGAGCCAAAGCAGAATCCGCCTGGTCCCCGTAGCCCCTCCTTCCCCACGAGCTCTGGCGTGAACTCGGGGAGAGGGGGGCCTTCTCGAAATGCCAAATACTTGCATATGCATGCTCCCCCCCCCTTTGCTGGATTTCGTAGAAGGTAGGCTCGGGGCCACAAACTCCGTTACAATATGAACTCGACGCACATCGCGGGCCACCGCGGCGAAAAACACTACCTCGACGCAACATTATCAGACCGGGCCGGAAGCTTCGAGAGCCCGCGGAGCGCACCTCTGGTCTCACAGGCCTCACGAGGCGGACCACCGACGACAGCCTTACCCGAGAGGCGCCAAACCTCCAAGATAAACACGAGTGCGCACGGCAGTGGCAGGTATGGCTCGACATACTGTATGGGGCAATGGACATGATCAGCTGCTAGAGTATCGGGCGACCTGCCACGAGCTGCTTGGAGGTTACCCTGCTGATATCCATGAGATATCACGAGCAGGTAGGGGCCCACCTTGGAACTGGTGGCAGAACTTCCCGCGAGGAGGCGGTCGGCCAATGCTTCGTGCGCTGGAGTCGTGAGACAGGTATGCGGGACGTGCTGCGACCAAATCTCAGACCTTGATAGATCACTAGATGACTTCCGCCAATGGGTTCAATATCAGTATGCGCGTGGAGCCGCACACATTTCCCTCAAGCGGCAGAACCTCTCTCACCCGCGTGACCTCATGGACCAGAAGGCATTACACTACAAGGAGGTATGGGCTCCAACGCAGGCCAGATTATCAGACACTCAAAACATATTTCGACGCATCAAAGCTGACGCCCGGGATAACCCCCTGGAGCAGATGTCCGAAGCTGCCGCTGAGGCGGCATGTCAACGCATGGAAGCAAAGACTGGAATAGGCGCGGAAGGATACACACATTTTGATTTCGTGAGAAACTACCGCGTGCAGGACTCGCAGACATGGCATTGCTGTTCGAGGCACTCGAAGCAACCCGCTCGCGGCCGATACAGGCGTTATTGAGGTTATGTAAGATCACGCAGAAACAACGACCGATGACAGACCTATCGTCGTTGCAACCGCTCTTAGACACGCATGGCGCGCATGGTCTTCGAGTCGAGAGGGCGATGTCCGAGCTGGTCTCGCGACGAGGCGATGCAGTGGGACGCCGGGGCGCGGGGCAACTCATGCCTCCAAGGCGCCTCTTCGGTCTCGGGGCGAAGAACGGACCGCGCATTCCAGACGCAGCGCGCCCGCGCGTTTTCGAATATCGGCACATTCTACGACTCGATGTCCTGGGCGCAGCTTGCGGAAGTGGCGTTCAGGCCGCGCGTCCTACCGGCGGTGGTACACCGCTGCGCGTTCCAATGTGTCTCACCGCGGGCTCTGGAAAATAGGGGGGCGGCCCCTGGGGCTCTTGAACCCGGACTGAGCGTTGTCCAAGGCTTGCGCTCCGGCACTCGCTTTGCCGATGCCCCCGCGCACTTCTTCGTGGGAGACGTCGCCGCGACGCGCCCAACTATGAGGCGAAGGCTGCAGGTGGACGAGCCGCCCCAAACACCGCGCGGGTCTAGAAAGGCGATCCGACAAATGATGGCGGACAGCATCGCGAGAGCGGCAGGCTGTCGCAGAGACGTCGCAAAATGGCGTCAACATTGATCAGCGCGCGCTCCGCGTTGAACGACGCGAGGGCCAGTCCGAGCGGTTCGTATCAGAATGTTTCACAACGAGAGAATGTCGCAGGCCGCCTACCTGGGCGCCGATGTCGGGCGCGTCAGACTGGCGCGGTCGACGCGCTGGCTTCGCGCGCAGAAACACAAGTTGACGTCTTCAAAGATCAGGAGTTCCACGACGGTCGCCAGAAAATATCATCACTTCCTAGCTCCAGAAGCAGGGTGGAATCCCAGCAAGCCTATGCGAACACCAGACACGGGGTGCTGGGACAGCAATCGATGGCAGAACGATGGCGTCTTGCACAATATTGTTCTTCTGGGGGCCGAAGCAGATGCGCCACCGCGATCCTGGACCTCAAGACCCCAGGGCAGGGCCCAGCCGTAGCCACCCCCAAGCAGGCCACATATCCATGGCTCAAAGTGTGGAAGGACAACACGGCAGTGCGCGATGTGGTCAGGAACGCGCGGTCCAAAATTACCCAGCAACTCCCACGCTTTCCCCCTGCCGACCAGGTGCGGAACGTGCGTGGTCCGATTTCGGCCGTGGCGCTTGACCTTCTGTAGCTGCACCCCGGCCCCTATTCAGAATTGAACTACCCGGCTGGGGTTGGCAAACATGAAGACTGCACCTTTCCTAATGATTCGCCAACTGGGTACCCGAATGATGGTGAACCCATGGAGCTCCTCACAGACTTTGAAGACCCACGGCGCAGGAAGGTATGGCACCAAGAAAGCTCCCAACATACAGGAGCAGCCAACGGCAAACGGTTAGCTGAAACCATGGCAACGATTACTGCTGCCGGATGCGTGCCGATAGCGGGGGCGATCGACCGCATTCACAATTATGAGAAACAACAAACTATGTGGCAGGTGAGACAGGATGCCTGTGACTCTGCTGCAAAGGCGCTGAAAGCGCAGCGCCAACCAGGGCCCCAGAGCTTTTCAGACTTCTGAAGAACTCGCCCATCAGGCCACCACCCAGCTCCACACCGCTAAGGTTTTCTGGCTCAGGGGGCTCGCCCCTGAAGACTGG
>CAUYUJ010000325.1:232500-298713 GCA_963575745.1 Prorocentrum cordatum
GCCGGGGTCGCGCAGTGGAGGTGCCCCGATCATCTCCTTTCGCTGTTCAAGATGCTCTTGGATGTGGGCACCTCGATCAGCTTTTCCGGATAATTTGAGACCCTCCGCAGCTCTTTGTTGGATTACGTATATCAGCGTACCCTGCATGTAGTGCACCTTCTTGATGCGAGCCTTAAATTTGCCGAGCGTCAGAATGTCCATATGATGTCGTAGTACTTGCACTGCCCCACGGTCTGCTCGTTCGTTGCGTTCGCGTGCTCGTCGACCCGCTGGCCGTTCATTCTCACGTTCAGCTTGCTTCTGACGACTGCGAACTTTGCGCATTTTTAAATCATCCTCCCCCTTGGCCTGCATCGCCCTCTGCATTCGAGTCCAATGATCGCGATGTGACTTGAATCGACTGCTACGTCTTGATATTATTGCCGTTAAACCCTTCGCGTCGCAGTCCGAATACGCGACATATACTTGCCGAGACCAAGCCCAAGCAGCCCATCGTAGTGCCGACCGCACCTCTGACCGTCGTGCATTGGGGCCCCTGCAAGTGCGCCGTCGCATTGCGTGAACGTGCTGGCCCGTAGTGCTCCCCCCGCCCCGCCATTCCCAGGCGGGCGCCGATCTGTCCTGCCGGTGCTGCTCCGTCGCCTGCGACCACCAGGTAGCCCTCCGAATCAACCGACACCGCGTCCTCGTCCGCGTCGTCGAGATGCAGGGGTGCTGGGCCTGGGTGTTCTTGTGCTCGCAGCACTATGCGTGAGAACTGCCTGTCCAGGTCGCCACCGTCGAACATGATGCCTGTGAGCTTGGGATCATGGGAATGGTCGCAATCTGCTCCACCGCATATCTATCATGGAACCATTGCCGTGGTGCACTGAATGCAGTGCACTCATGCAGCTCGTGAAGCAATGTCTCAGGTTGTTGCGAAGCGCAGTCTGTGCGTCTGTTGCTGCTCATATACTTTGCTGTGCATAACTTCTCCGACGTGATTAACCCAGCATGCCATAACACTATGCGCGCTGCCCGTCGTGTGTAGTTCCATCGATGTGGCTGTAGTGCTGGTGCTCCTGGGTCATCAGAAGCGTGGAACTCTTGTCTTTCCGTCGCCTCGCTCTGTAGCGCTTTACCGTCGCATCGTAGTCAGCTCCTGCTTTAATGCCTTCGTATTCAGCACGCAGCGTCGATCCTCGTTAGCATGCACGTGGGAAAAACTCTTCCTCGAACTGAACAACAAGTCGCCCGAGCTCAGCAGATCAAACTTGGGTTGAAAACCCCGGGCACCGGTGCCAAACACACCCGTCGCAGGGTTCAAATTAAGATAGGAAGTCCTCTCGGTAACGGCCATGGCTCGGCGAAGATGGATCGGCGGCTTCATCGCCTTTAGCGCGCCGCCCAAATCATCGGCGCATGCGTGGACCATGCCGAACCCAGCTGCGAAGCGCCCGTGCAAGTTACGAAGAGCAAGCGACAAGGCAACGACAAAGGAGGAACCCGATAGCGCGTCGCCCAGGATTACCCAATATCGGAACCAAAACGCATGCAGCAACGAACATCAACAGCGCTGTCGGGCACCCCATCTTGGACAAAACCAGGAGGACAAACTCCTGCGACAGTCTCGGGCCCGAATGACGCACCCCAGCTTGGACAGAACGCGTGTCCGTAATCAAGCGCGTACAGAAGAGGGCAGTCGTCGTTTGCCTGGGCCTGGCAGAGCGAACGCGGGCCAACGCATTTACGTCCAGGATAGTCATGCAAAACCTGCTTCCCATCATGTAGGCCCGTTGGTCCCCGCCGAAAGGCTTTCGTGGCAGTTGAGACTGGTAGTTCAGAACGACAAAACACGAACAGGGTTGACATCGCGCTCGCATCCACCGTCGGCCGCGTCAGTGACCAAGGCTCCCCTCGACAGGAACGCCTGGATGGTGAGACTTTCAGACAAGAACATGACATATCCACTCAATGCCAGAGAGATGGGCCAGCAAAGCTGTGTAGCACGGCCGACCGCATCCAGGAGCAGAGCCACAAACCTGAAATGCAACTCGCTTAGTATGGCGAACGAGCGTGTCCGCCGAGGAAGAGGAAGAGGGGACCATACGAATGTGTGAGGATGTCTCGGGCGAGGCGATGGCCTCAGCACTCCAAGGGGGGGCGCCAGATTGTGGGGGATATCTCATGCGGTTTCCCCGTTTTGCGCCCTCAACATCCTCCGCTTTCGGAGCGCATGGTCAGAATGTCTCGGGCGAGGCGCTGGCTTTCGCACCCCAAGGGGGGGGGGGGGGGGGGGGGCAGGACGCCCCAGGACGCCCTGGAGGCCCCAGGAGGCCCCAGAAGTGACCCCTAATCCTGCGCGTTTCCTCCTGTACCTATAGATTGAGCCCCTCCTTGGAATCGAATCCTTGGTTGTTTACGCGTGTTCCTATAGATTGCCCCCCTCCTGCCGTTCCAATCGCATGTGCTTTTCGCATGTTCCTATAGATCGGACATCTCATCTCCATGGCGTGGCTGGCTAAATCACGGTCCAGCCAATGCGTGGGATCTTCTGGGCCAGCCAACAAAGCGCAAAATGCTTCGCACGGCGTTTGAATGAGGAACCGTCATTCCTTGCGTAATCATGGAGGGAAGGATCGCGTAGCCATTTCGACTCAGTCACGCTCAGTCATGATCAGGGCATTGACGCGGAAATACACCCATCCTGAGCACAGACATGCTCTGAGTCATGCGCATGGACGCACTCGAACGACTGCGACCCATTCACACTCCAACCCATTCACAGTAGTTAGATCCAGCCCCAATATGTCAATACCCAAGCGCACTTAGAATCGAAAACTATGGCGCCTAGACGCTCACGGCGGAACTGCCCTTGCAAACATATGTATGTGTATATATATATAGATGGTGAGCTCCATGCAGTGAGTAGTTATACATCGTATCATTAGCATTCTGAATATAATCAGTGATATGCTTCCTGGTGGCATTGGCAGTTACAGTATTAATCGTAGCGTTATTCGTACTAGCGTGGTCGTCGTATTCGCATTATGATTATTGCTCCTCCTCCTCATCACAATCACCATCATCGGCAGCAGCAGCAGCAACAGCAACAGCAACAGCAGCAGCAACAGCAGCAGCAACAGCAACGACATGATTCAGCTCCTCCTCCTCCTCCTCCGGGACTGCCACCCCGGCCTCGCCCAGTGGAAGAGGCAGCGCGGGGGGTGCGCCGCCGTTCCGGCAAGCCCCCCACGAGGCGCGGCCGGCCGCAGCCGCTCAGGCCATGCCGTACGAGGGCACCGCTGGGGGCAGCACGCCACCGTGCCGCCGGGACGCACCGCCTGGCCAGCGCGGGCACGCTCGCTCGCTCGCTCGATCCTGCGCATGCTTCTCCTCCCTCCCTCGCTCCTGCTCCTGCTCCTCCTCCTGCTCCTCCTCCTCATCCCTCCCGCCCGCCCTCCCTCGATCCCTCATGCTCATGTTTCTGCTGATCCTCCTCCTCCTCCTCCTCCTCCTCCTCCTCCTCCTCCTCATCATCATCATCATCATCATCATCATCATCATCATCACCATTCCCATCCCCATCCCCATCAGCATCCCATCATCATCATCGTCATCACCAGCATCATCAGCATCATCATCGTCATCAGACTCATCATCGTCATCATCAGCATCACTAGCATCATCATCAGCATCACTATTACCATCTGCATCATCCTCAGTATCATCATCACCAACACCGCACGCATCGCTAACACCAGCATCATCATCACAATCATCATAACCAGCATTAGCATCATCAGCAACATCAGCATCATCATCAGCGTCAACAGCAGCATCACTATCACCATCGTCACCATCGTCATCATCATTGTCGTCACCATCACGATCATCAGCATCATCAGAAGCAGCATCATTACCATCACCACACGAACCACCACCATCCTCATAACCACCACCATCACCATTACAAGCATCATCATCATCATGATCATCATCAGCATCATCAGTATCATCAGCATCATCAGCAGCATCATCACAGCCACCACACGCACCACCACCACCACAACCATCATCATCAGCAGCAGCAAAATTGGCATCGTCATCATCATCAGCATCAGCATCATCACCACCACACGCACCACCACCACCATCATTATCATCATCAGCATCACCGCCACCACCATCATCATCATCATCAGCACCAGCATCAAAACCACCATCATGACCCTCAGCATCACCACCACCACCATCATCAGCATCATCGCCATCATCATCCTCATCGTCGTCATCATCATCATCATCAACAACAGCAGCAGTTTCATCATCATCAGCAGCATCATCAGCAGCATCAGCATCAGTATCAGCATCAGCATCATCATTCTACTCCTCCTCCTTCTCCTCCCACTTCCCCTCCTCATCCTCCTCCTCCCTCAGGGGGCTCCCCGGCGGGCCCGCAGCCGTTTTGCCCGCAGCGGCGCGGCGGCCTGCCCCCAGCGCCAGGATGAGGCGCGACGCGGTGACAGCCTCGCGCGACTGCCGACGGCCACGTTGAGTGCGCCCCCAGGAGTGGTGTGGCGCCCGAGCAGGAGCCAGAGGCGCGCGGCGCGGAGGCTGCGCCTGGCGACATGCAGGCAAGCAGCAGTCGACTTCGGCTGGCTTGGCACGCCGTTCGGCGACAGCGATGGTGGCTGGGAGCCGATCGTGGCGTGGCTGCAAGAGCCGAAGGGCGAGGAGGCTGCTCTGGCGGAGGCGCAGGCGGACGCCATCAGCTACAGAGCTGGAATCTGGGCGTGCGAAAAAAGGAGAAGCGAAGCTGGAGCCAGGCATCACCAGCTACAGCACGGGGATCAAGACGTGCGAGCAGCGAGAAGAAAGGACGGGGCCATCCACCATCAGCTGCAGCGCTGGGATTAGGGCGTGCAAAGAAGTGGAAGGGAAGCTGAGCCAGACGTCGTCGCTCGTCACGACACTGGGGACAGCGCGTGCGATAAGCGGGAGGCTAGGAGAGAGCCACACGTTATCAGCTACAGTACTGGGAACTTGACGTGCGAGAAGCGAGAGGCGAAGACAGAGCCCAGCATCGCCCAGGCCATCCTGTGGGCCCAGCAGAGGGCGCATAGGCGACGGGGGCCAGCACACTTCGAGGCAGGCGATGGGCGAGCCCAACGTCATCAGCTACAGCGCTGGGATCAGGACGAGCCTGGCGGACAGTGGCAGGGCCGTGTGGGGAGCTCGTGTGAGAAGAGCGGGCAGGAGGCACAGCTGGAGCCCAACCAGTCGAGCCACGCTACTGGGAACAGCGCATGCGAGAAGTGGAAGGCGACGTTCGAGCCCGACACCATCAGCTACAGCGCTGGGATCAGGGTATGCGAGAGAGATGGGCAGTGGCAGCATCGAGAGGGAGACGACTGCACGGGCGAGAAGGACGGGCAGTGGCAGCCGCAAGCGGACGGGCAGTGGCGGCATCGAGAGGGAGACGGCTGCACGTGCGAGACGGACGGGCAACGGCAGCCGCAAGCGGACGGGCAGTGGCAGCCGACAGCCTCAAGCGGACGGCCAGTTGCAACATCATGCTGACGGGCAGTGGCAGCCGCAGGCGGACGGGCAGTGGCAGAGCTACAAAGATGGGATCAAGGCGTGCGAGCAAGGCGAGCAGGAGGCTCAGAGTGAGCCCAACGCTGTCAGCTACAGAGCTGGGATCAGTGTTTGCGAGAAGGACGGGCAGTGGCAGCATCGAGAGGGCGACAACGGGCAGTGGCAGCCACAAGTGGACGGACAGTGGCAGCCTGCGGCGGATGGGAGGTGGACGCCTCACGAAGACGAGCACTGTGCGTGCGAGAAGGGCGAGCAGTGCGAGAAGACCGGGCAGTGGCAGCAGAAGGCGAAGGACGAGCCTGGGAACAGCGCGTGCGAGACGTGGGAGGCGAAGATAGAGCCCGACACCATCAGCTACAGCGTTAAGACCAGGACATGCGAGACGGGGCAGGCGAAGCTAGAGCCAAATGTCGCCAGCTACAGCGCTGGGAGCAGTGCGAGAAGGAGTGCGGGAGAGGGATCAGCCAGGCAATGTGGGCAACGCGGCGGGTCATCGCCAGCAAGTGGCTGCCGTGCCAGTCGAGGCCCACACGCGAGGCTGATGCAGAGCAGCAGCAGAGGGTGCTGCACAGGCCGTACATCACGGCCCGCGCTAAACGCAGGGCTCGTGAGGGAAGGGAGCGCCCAGACAAGCGCTGAGGCGCGGAGCGTGCGAGAAGGGCGCTGCGAGGGCAAGGGCAGCCTCCGTGCGAGAAGAGACGCCTGTGGGACAGGCCCGCGCGAGGAGCGGTGCCCGCAGGCGAGGGCGCGGCCGTGGGGCCGCGGCGTGCTCCCACTCCTCCCCCCCTCCTCCGCGCGACCCCCGTCGCCTCGGGAAAGAGCTCAGAAAGAGCTCCTCCTCCTCCCTCCCTCCTTCCCTCCCTCCGTCTCTCATGCTCCTTCTCCTGCTCCTGCTCCTGCTCCTCCTCCTCCTCGCCCCCCCGCTCCTCCTCCTCCTCGTCCTCCCCTCCCTCCCTCCCTCCCTCCCTCCCGCCCTGCCCCTCCTGCTCCTCATCCTCCTACTCCATGGGCTGGGGAGGATCGGCGTCTACAAACATGATGGAACTGCATGCACTCAAACCTTTCGGTTAGGAGCAATGGAGAAGGGCAAGGCGATGAAGGCGCTGTAGGTATGGGTGCGAGTTGTGGGACCCCGAGGGGGATTCTAGGTCAAGAGGGGACCCCCATCCGGCAACACACATCGACAGCCCATCCGACCCCAGAGATCCACCTCAAGAAATCGAGGGGTCGCATAGGTATGGGTGCTAGTGGTCAGCTCTTGATTCAAAGCTTCTGGGCAAAGCTGCTGCGGCTTCGTCTGGGCCTCTGGGGGGCTTCTCGTGGCCACAACTGGGTGCAGCTCGAAAAAACTGCCCCAACGGACCCCGAGAAGGGTCTGGGGATCGATTTTTGGAGGTATCGGCAAGTACTAGAGTGCAATTTTGCCCGCGCTGGTCAGCGTGGGCTTCCCAGACCAACTCGCGTCGTGAAAGGAACACGGCGATAGGTGTTTGACCATAATCTGCCTCTGGGGCCCCTCACCGAGCCCAGAGGCGATGAGAAGAGAGTCAGGATGAAACGCCGGTTCCAGGGAAAGGGTCGAGACCTCTGGGGGTCCACGTTGTGTGCGAAAACATGACGTCGGGGGTCTGGGACGGGGGGATCAGCGTTAAAGCTTTGCTTGCTCTTCTGATGGAACTCGGCGGCGAAAGCCGATCCAAGAGTGAGGAAGCATGCCGTCCCATCAACGTGGCCACTGTACTGTCTATGGAGGCTGCGATGCGCAAGCGCCATTCAACAGCTCAAGACTGACTGGCGGGTGTGCCCGAAAGGCCGTCGATCAATTTCGTCCGCAAGTCTGCACCTGGGAGATATCACAATCAATGCGAGCCTCAAAGTGTTTGGGCAGTGATGCTGCTTTTGGGAGTCTGGGGGGCTTCTCGTGGCCACGGCTGGGCGCAACTCGAAAAACCAGCCCCGACGGACCCCAATAAGTGTCTGGGGGTCGATAGTTGAAGGCATCGCCCTGGTTCACAATCTAGGAAAAGACTAATTCGCGATCTGGCCCGCTGTGGATACTGAATCAGTGTAAATCCAAATTCTCAGCCCGTCCGTTCTGAATCATGAGCCTTTGCCCGCTGAATATTCTCGGGAAGCCTCTACTGCAAGAATGGCTGGTGTCACTCAGGTACTGTCCGCCATCACCATCGTCTTGACCCTGTTTTCCTCTGCGTCATAACGATCCGCCTTAGCACTGTTAGCATTATGCATATAGGTACTGATACTCTTGCTTATGAGCCATATGTCGTATTTGAATTATGCTTACTTTTTTATGAGTCATCTTCAGCATCATCAGCCTTATCACCCTCTTCGTCCGCACAAGCATCATCAGCATCATTAATAGCATCACCATCATCATCGGCATCGTCATAATCAACATCATCATCGTCATTGACATCGTCATCGACATCTTAATCGCCAGCATCATTATCATCGTCATGGTCAATCCCATCATCATCATCATCATCAGCATCATCAGCATCATCAGCATCATCATCATCATCATCATCAGCATCATCAGCATCATCATCCCCATCAATATAACCACAAGCAGCATCAACATACCCAACATCGGCATCGTCATCATGGTCATCACCATCGTCATAAACATGTCCATCGCCATCGCCGTCGCCATCCTCATCATCATGACAATCATCAACAGAATCAGCATCAGCATCAGCATCAGCATCACAATCAGCATCATCATCATCAGCAGCAGCAGCATCATCATCAACATCATCATCACCATCATACATCGTCATCATCATTGCCATCATGTTCACCAACATCATCATCATTATCAACATCATCATCACCATCACCATCACCATCACCATCATCATCATCACCATCATCATCATCATCATCACCATCATCTCATCATCATCATCAACATAATCAGCATCATCATCATCATCATCATCATCATCATCATCATCATCATCATCATCATCATCCATTTTGGCTCAAGCCGCGCGCTTGGCCAAGCCAGACAGCCCACGCCCTTGCACCGCATGTGCTTGAGACAGCTTTTCAACCTCTCCATACAAACCCTGTTCCTGGCCGTCGCGCCAGTACTCGTCCATTGCCCCGCCGCAGCGGGCAACGGCAGCGATATGGTCCGACGACGAGTGGACCAAGCTCGGCTGGAAGCAGAACCAGGACGGCTCGTGGGTCAACGGCTCACGCACTTGGCGCCCGCCGTCGACAACGGCTGCGCGCTCGTGGACGTGCAAGGTCTGCAACTCCACCAACTGGTCGCCCAAGACGAATAGCTCCGTCTGCAACGTGAAAAAGTCCTTCCAGCCCCAGCCGGGCCAGCCCTCGCTGACCAACGCCGCTCCGCCCCCTCAGCAGGGAGTGGCGGCACAGCTCTCCGCGGTCGCCAGCAAGCTCCTGCAGGCGGCCCCAACTACGGCACCTCCGAGCACGGCAGCGCCATCAGCGCCACCTTCCGCATCCGGCGACCTGACCAAGGCCCAGCGGCAGACCCAGATCAAGCAGCTCGAGGCGGAGCTCATCCCCCTACAGGGGGTCGAGCACCAGGAGCTCCGCTCCAGCATCGTCAAGCAGGTGGCCGAGCACATGCAAGCGCTGATCTCGGACAAGCCCCTGGGCCAACGCATGGACAACTGCAAGGACGCCCTCGAGCGCGCCAAGAAGCGCACCCTCCAGGCGAGGGAGGCACTGGTCCTAGCAGAGCAAACAGTACAAGCGGCGGAGGCCGAGGAGCAACGCCTGACCCAGGAGCTGACGGACCTGCAGCACGTGTTGGCCGAGGCCCCAGTGCCGGAGGAAGGACTGGACGCTCTACGAGCACATCTCGCCGCCGCCTGCGACAAAGTCGCTTCTCTGCCGGCGCCCCGGCCGACGCCGCCGATCACGCCAAGTCCCTAAGCGCGGACCTGCTGTCCCGGTTCGAGAAGGCGTTCGAGGAGCAAGCAGAAGCGCCAACCGGTCAGCATGCCCCCACCCCACGCAGGCACAGCACCAAATCGGAGCTAGTACCAGGGGTGGACACCAGTGCACCGGGAATGCCAGTGGGCACTCACTACCAAGGCAAGCAGCCATTCAAGGGCCCTGTCCAGCAGCCCCTGACCAACTACTTCACAATCCCCGCCGCGATGCTAGCCGCTGCGGGACCTCCTCGGCCTCGCAGCGCGGGGGCGACAGACCGCTTTGCTCCGTACCCGACTACTGGGGCGGGCTCCTCTGCCCAGAGGGCCGCGTCGGCGAGGCCGACGGTGATTTTTGCCGACGCTGCGAGGAAAACTACAATGTAACCGTCGCCAACGCCTCGGCCTACCACGCCACATCTGTGAATGCGCGTGGGTTCGAGGCTTTCTGGCCTCCGGAGGCCCCCCTCGTAGCCACGGCTGGACGCGGCTCGAGAAACTGGCCAGAGTGGACAGGGGCATCTCCCAGACTTTCTGGGAGCGCAGGCCCGCTCACCCGATGGCACGGGCACCGCATGCGGCGTGATGACACGGAGGTCTCCTTCCTCAACCTGGCGACATTCAACGTCCAGACGCTCGACCCGACGGAGCAAGAGGCAACTGCGCCGCAGTGGCCAGCACCTCACTGCCCGCACGCAGCTGATTGAGACGTACCTCCACGACCGCGGAGCCCACGTCGCTGGCATCCAGGAGGCCCGTCTCCCAGATCAGGGCTGCCAGGAGCTCAACCACTACTACGCGTTCACCGCTGCCGCCAACTCGGACGGCACCGGCGACGTCCAGCTGTGGATCCACAAGGACCTCCACGCGACCGCCAGCAAGGCCGCCACCAACGTCGTCAACCCACGCCTCCTCCGCACCGAGGCCTCTATCGCAGGCTGCGCAGTTCCGGCGATTTCTGCGCACGCACCTGTCTCATCGGCCCCTACCCAGGACAAGCGCGACTTCTGGGATGCCCTGCACAGGGAGCTCCGGCAGGCGCGGCACCGGACGTCCATCATCGTCATCGATGGCAATGACGACGACGAGGCCCATGGCGTGAACTCCAACTACCAGTTCTCACAGGAGTGCCGCCTCGCCGACCATCTCGCCGACGCGGCCGAGCTCCTCGGCAGCGAGGAACCCACGTGGTTCGGCATACTGGGCCACGAAAAGGGGTGCGACCACATCTGGCTCGATCCTCGATGGCAGCATCATCTACGGAGCGTGCAGGTCTACGACGACAGCCTCAGCTTCACCGAGAGGGAGGACCACAAGGCACTGGGCGCGCAGCTCGCCCTCCCCGCACTCCTGGAGGAGCACCCTCCGCCTTCGCTCAAGGTCAGCCCGGCCCGGCTCTGCGACGAGGACGTGCGCGTGGCTTTTCCAGAAGGACATGCAGCAGGCCGCCCACGAGCTCCAGCAGTACGTCCACGACGGCCCCGACCGCTACCACCAGCAGCTCATCCACAGGGTCCAACGGCTCCAGCGTCAACATTTTTTCGCGCCGTCCAAGGCGGTGCCACAACAGCCATGGATCTCCCAAGCCAGCTGGGCATTGGTCCAACGCGCCCCGCAAGTTCGAAATCAAGCAGTCTGGCGCGGCCACCGCGTCCAGATGCTCCGGCTTACCCGTGCGTCTCTGGAATGGCGAGCAACGAGCCTACATGACCGACGCGACCGTGATCGTGCGCAACACCTCTTACATCAACTTCCCGACGCCCATCGCCAAGCGGCACTGGCGCCCAGAGACCTCGCACTTCATCGCAACGCAGTGCGAGCCCTCACTCGCATAGATCGCCAACGCTGGGCCGAGGAGCTGGCTCTCCGGGCCTTCGCGGCCGACCAGAGCGGCGACGCCAAGCAGCTGCACAACATTACCAGACAGCTCAAGGTGCACAAGGGCTTCCGCAAGCACGCCAAGACATTGGACGAACGCGGCACTGCGCTCTTCGACCCCGACGAGATCCAGCGCAGATGGGAGCGGCATTGGTCCTCCTTGTTTGCCAGCACTTGCCTAACTATGACAGCTTTGTCAGAGCCCACCTTGCCGGGGATCCGTCGCGGCGGCCGCCGCAGCATTTGGATCGTGACCGAGTGCGGCATTATCTATATCGCATTCACCCGAAGAAGGGCCTCGGCCCAGACGGCATCGGCGCGTCCATTTGGCGAGCCGGCGGAGAGGCCACGCTGGACATGGTGATCCCGTTGTTCGATATTTCGTTCACTGCCGCCCAGGCCCCCATCGCGATGAAGGGAGGGAAGCTCTGGGACATCTGGAAGCAGAAGGGCGACCCTGCGGTGTGCGGCAACAGCCGCGGCATCCTCGTCTCCGACCATCTATCCAAATGGTGCTGCATGGCGATCGCCGAGACCGTCTTTCGAGCGGCTCCTAACGCCCTGGGTCCGGCGCAGTGCGGTTCCATGCCGGGGAAGGATGCCTCGCTTCCCACCACGGCCATCCAAACGTTCATCGAGCGTGCCCTCCACCAGCGGCGGTCTTGGGCACTGCTCTTCCTGGATATGGCCCAGGCTTTCGACTCCATCATCCGCGAGTACCTCTGCGGCGTCGGCCGTGGCAAGCTCTCAGACCTCTCCGCGGAACTGCTGCGAGCTGGCATCCCCGCGCCTGTCGCGCAAGAGGCCCAGACATACCTCGAGACGCACCCGCTTCTACTGGAGCAGGCGGGCATGCCGCCAGAGGATGTCCGGCAGATCGCCGACTGGCATACTGGCACCTGGTTCGCCGTCCGTGGGGCGGAGCATGATGTGGACCTCGCTCGCCGCGGGGCCCGCCAAGGTTGTCGATTGGGCGCGCTTTGCTTGAATTTGGCCTACGAGCTTGCACTGGGCCGCGCGCGACAACGGTTGCGGGAAGCCGGCACCACCCTCGAGCTTCGGACCCCGAAGTACGTTGCTATCCCCTGGGCCACCGCCCTCGACTCCAGGGAGGACCTCCACGAGACCACAAACACCGACGTCGACGGCGAGTACGTCGATGACGCCGTCTTCGCCTTCCTCGAGACGGAGCACGGCGGGCCCCAGCAGGTGCTGGACCAGCTCGGCATGGCCACGGACATCCTGGTCCACGAGTTCGCGCGCCTCGGTCTCACAATAAATTTCGGTCCAGGGAAGTCCGCCGACATGGTCAAGCTTTTCGGCAACGGCTCCAGGAAGCTCCACCAGAACGCACTCCTGGAGAACGGACGCGAGCAGTTCTCCTCCCCGGGCGGCTTCACCCCGGAGATCGTTCACCACTTCGCCCACCTGGGCACGATCCACCAGGGCGCTGGAGGCCACCACGCCGACGGCCGACGCAAGGCGGCGAAGGCGCAGCAGGCCTTCGCGCCGCTGGCCGCCCCCATCTTCGGCTCCAAGGCCATTGCGGAGCCCACCAGGATCAAGCTCGCCAACTCTCTCGTGCTCTCGCGCAGCCTGTTTGCAGTGGCGGCATGGCGAGGTCAGATCGACAGAGGATGGCTCCCGCTGGAGGCCCAGTACCACCGAGTGCTTCGCCGCATTCACGGCTCCATGCGCTTCGGGGCCCCCGGCACGCCGACGGACCTCGAGGTGAGGACCGCGCTGCAGGCCCCACCGCTCGCCTCATTGGTGCGGGCGCAGCGTCTTGCAGGCCTTGGCTCGCGGCTGCAGGCGCCACAGCTGGTGATGCGCTGCATTGCCACCGTGCCCAAGCCCGCGTCTGCCACCCATCTCCTAACGGACCTCAGGCATCTGGCAGCCGCATTTCTGGCGGAAGCGCAGGCCCTCGGAGACCCATTTCATTTTCCAGCCGCCTGGCGCGAGTTCATCCTGTCGGAGCCCGCGAGATGGAGGCGGCTTTGTCACGCATTCCGCGCATGCCCTGGCGAGGCCTCGCAATCCCAGGCGGCCATGCGCCGGCAGCGAGGGAAGCAACCTGCCCCGCTTGGGCGGGTGACCGCGCCGGTCCCGACTCTGACATGCCCTGACTGCCAGAAAGAATGCCTGGCCGCTCACAGGAGGCACGCGCACGGCATAAAAATGCAGGCGCGGTTTCACATCCTTGGCACAGAGTGCCCAGCCTGCTCCAAGGATTTCTATACGCGCCCCCGCGCGCTCCACCACCTCCAATTCTCCAGCAAGCAGTGCAGAGCCCGGATGATGCAGGGGGACCTCCCTGCCTTCTCGGCTTCCCAGGTCGCCGAAGCCGACAGGGCCGACGCGGCGTCCAACCGCGGCCGCACAGCGAGGGGCGAAACGCGTACTCGCGCTCTCTGCCCGCCGCGCCCCACAGCAGAGTTGCAGCCCGCGGGTGCTTCGTCAAGGGGATCGTCCGCATAGCGTCACCCAGCGCGGGCAGGGAAGTCAATAGATTTGTTGAGAATTCGTTGACTTCCCGGCCAGGCCGGGGACCATTCCATATTCCCTACCTAGGCTCTGCCTAGAAGGGTTCTTACTCTCTTAGCTTAGAGGGGCCGGGCAGTGGAAAGCGCCCCGGGCGGTTCCCCCAGTCCCCTGGGAGCGGTTCCCCCCAGTCCCCTGGGAGCTTTAGCTTTAGCTTTAGCTTAGCTTTAGCTTAGCTGTAGCTTAGCTGTAGCTTAGCTGTAGCTTAACTTTAGCTTAGCGTTTCGCTTAGCTTTTCGCTTAGCGTTTAGCTTAGATTTAGCTTAGTTTTAGCTTAGCGTTAGCTTAGCGTTAGCTTAGCTTGAGCTTAGCTGTAGCTTAGCGTTAGCTTAGCTTTAGCTTAGCTTTAGCTTAGCTTTAGCTTAGCTTTAGCTTAGCTTTAGCTTAGCTGTAGCTTAGCTTTAGCTTAGCTGTTGCTCAGCTTTAGCTTAGCTTTAGCTTAGCTTTAGCTTAGCTTTAGCTTAACTTTAGCTTAGCTGTGGCTTAGCTTTAGCTTAGCTTTAGCTTAGCTTTAGCTTAGCTTTAGCTTAGCGTTCCTGTTACTACTAATGCTGCTTTCCTAGGGGTTCCAACTCCTAGGTAGGGTCGCGCTGGGATAATTCATTTCAGCGCCCTGCACAGGCGCCTCCATATCTACCGCCCCTGGTGGGCGCCCTCAGCTCTTGTCATTTTCCCAGATTGGGAGCCGGAGGTTTTCCACACACGTGGTGTTTTTCCCAACCATCCTGTGGTGTTGGGTCCTCGTTTTGAAGAGACGGTGCCCCGCGTCTCCCTCACTCCTCCTCCTCCTCCAGCTGCCTCCTCCCTCCGCCCTCCTCTCCCTCGTTGCCTCTGCTCACGGCGCACCCCTCACACGTTTCGTAGCCCCATAGGGAGCTCCACCTAAGGGCCCAGTGGCGCAGTTCGCATGCGTCTCCCCCACCCAGGACAGTGTTTCGTGGCCCCATAGGGAGCTCCACCGAGGGTCCCAGTGGCGCAGTTCGCATGCGTCTCCCCCACCCAGGACAGCTTTTCGTGGCCCCA
Source organism: Prorocentrum cordatum (assembly GCA_963575745.1). Classification (NCBI taxonomy): domain Eukaryota; class Dinophyceae; order Prorocentrales; family Prorocentraceae; genus Prorocentrum; species Prorocentrum cordatum. Next base: position 247,461 of record CAUYUJ010000325.1, read on the forward strand.
TAGGAAGCTCCACCGAAGTCCCAGTGGCGCAGTTCGCATGCGTCTCCCCCACCAAGGACAGCGTGTCGTGGCCCCATAGGGAGCTCCACCGAAGGCCCCAGTGGCGCAGTTCGCATGCGTCTCCCCCATCCAGGACGACAACGTTTCGTGGCCTCATAGGAAGCTCAACCGAAGTCCCAGTGGCGCAGTTCGCATGCGTCTCCCCAGCCCAGGACAGCGTTTCGTGGTCCCATAGGGAACCCCACCGAGGGTCCCAGTGGCGCAGTTATCATGCGTCTCCCCCACCCAAGACAGCGTTTCGTGGCCCCATAGGGAGCTCCACCGAGGGTCCCAGTGGCGCAGTTCGCATGCGTCTCCCCCACCCAGGACAGCGTTTCGTGGCCCCATAGGGAGCCCCACCGAAGGCCACATTGGTGCAGTTCGCATGCGTCTCCCCCAACCAGGACAGCGTTTCGTGGCCCCATAGGGAGCTCCACCGAGGGTCCCAATGCCGCAGTTCGCATGCGTCTCCCCCACCCAGGACAGCGTTTCGTGGCCCCATAGAGAGCTCCACCGAGGGTCCCAGTGGCGCAGTTATCATGCGTCCCCCCCACCCAGGACAGCGTTTCGTGGCCCCATAGGGAGCCCCACCGAGGGCCCCAGTGGCGCAGTTCGCATCCGCGTCTCCCCCACCCAGGACAGCGTTTCGTGGCCCCATAGGGAGCTCCACCGAGGTCCCAGTGGCGCAGTTCGCATGCGTCCCCCCACCCAGGACAGCGTTTCGTGGCCCCATAGGGAGCTCCACCGAGGGTCCCAGTGGCGCAGTTCGCATGCGTCTCCCCCACCCAGGACAACGCTTCGTGGCCCCATAGGGAGCTCCACCTAAGGGCCCAGTGGCGCAGTTCGCATGCGTCTCCCCCACCCAGGACAACGTTCCGTGGCCCCATAGGGAGCTCCACCGAGGGTCCCAGTGGCGCAGTTCGCATGCGTCTCCCCCACCCAGGAAGGCCCCAGTGGCGCAGTTCGCATGCGTCTCCCCCACCCAGGCCAACCTTTCGTAGCCCCATAAGGAGCTCCACCGAAGTCCCAGTGGCGCAGTTCGCATGCGTCTCCCCAATCCAGGACAGCGCTTCGTGGCCCCATATGGAGCTCCACCGAAGGCCACAACTGCACTCGCATGCGTCTCCCCCATCCAGGACAGCGTTTCGTTGCCCCACAGGGAGCTCAACCGAAAGCCCCAGTGCCGCAGTTCGCATGCGTCTCCACCCACCCAGGACAGCGTTTCGTGGCCCCATAGGGAGCTCCACCGAAGGCATCAGTTGCTGCAGTCACATGCGTCTCCCCTACCCAGGACAGCCTTTCGCGGCCCACAGGGATCTCCACCGATTGCGATACTCACAACGACGGTACTCACAACTGCATATGGTTGGGTCTTTCGCCAGGCTAATTTTCGCATCCGAATGCGCTTTCTCACCGAGCCAGCGCACCCTGCAGGCCCCGCACTGCGTTGCCAGCATCCTTGCCTACGTGCTCCAAATTCGCCTTCAGCCGCCTCGAATCGAATCGAATCGAATCGAATCGAATCGAATCGAATCGAATCGAATCATCATCATCATCATCATCATCATCATCATCATCATCATCATCATCATCACCACCACCACCACCACCACCATCATCATCATCATCATCATCATCATCATCATCATCATCATCATCATCATCATCATCATCATCATCCGCCACATCATCATCATCAACATCACTATCATCACCACCTCCCTCGCTCGCTCGCTCGCTCCTCCTCCCCCGTCCCTCCCTCCTGCTCCTCTTCCTCCTCCTGCTTCCGGGCCGGGCCACTTGCAGCCGTCTGTGGGCCGGCTTGGAGCCTCTGATACGCATGATGGGTCCGTTTGGGAGCCGTCTTGGGGGCCTCCTGGTCTTGTTCGGAGGTCTCTGTGGGCAATTTCGGGACTAGTGTGATGGCCTCTCGGGCCGTCTTGGGCCCTCTTGGGGCAATATCGAGCCGTCTTTGGCCCACCTCAGACTTTTTTGAAGGCCCTCTTGGATCTGTGGACCCGTCTTGCGCCCCCCCCAGGGGCCGCCTTCTCTTGGGCCCCTCTGGGAGGCCCCTCTTGAGCCGTCTTCAGCCCATGCTGGGCCTCTTACCTACCAATGATTCTTGAGTCCTGGCGGGTGCTTGAAGGCGACGGGTATTTTATGTAACCAAATTGGGCCTTCTGTGTTACCCGTTTCCCGCTGGATATTTTTTGTCACGATGGATTTCGTGCGTCCGACTGTTATGTAAAACGGCCCGTGTGTTGTTTCAGGAAATGAAATTATGATCTTCTTGGGGACCATGTGGATTTCTGGATATCTCCTAAAATCCTCGTCGGACCCTTCCGTGTCCACCAACATAAATAGATACACCATCGCGTGTGAACCGTCTCTGCGTAGAACCAAAAGACGGACAACAACAGCGCATATAAAATGAAGCAATGCAAAGCATTGCCGGCTGTCATGCTAGCGACACCGACATGATCATGAGTGCAGCTGATGCTGTGCATGCCTGTGTGAACGAAAAATGTAAATGTACGGCGTGCGTAATATGATTACGAGGCATGAGTACGAAGGGAGAATTGAAATTGAGCGGTCTGAGTGTGAGTGGGTCTGAATACGAACGGCATGGATTCGTGTGCGTGTGCGTGTGCCTTGCGTGTGTGTGCATGTGCGCGTGTGTGCGTGTGTGTGTGTGTGTGTGTGCGTGTGTGTGTGTGTGTGTGTGCGTGTGTGCGTCTGCGTGCGCGCGTGCACGTGCGTGTGCGTGTGTGTATGTGCGCATGTGTGTGTGCGTGTTCGTGTGCGCGTGCGTGTTCGCGTGCGTGTGTGCGTGTGTGCGCGTGTGTTGGTGATGTGTGCGGTGTGTCGGGTGTGGAGTGTGGTGTGTGGGATATGTGGTGTGCGGGGTTCGTGTGTGTGGTGTGTATGGTGTGTGTGTGTGTGTGTGTGTTCGCGCGTGTGTGTGTGTGTGTGGTGTGGGTGTGGTACGGGTGTGGGTGTTGGGCGTTCGGTGTTTGGCGTGGGTATGTGTGTGTGGTCGTGTGCGTGGATGTGAGCGCACGTCTGGATGTCGGCGTGGCTGTCGGCGTGGCTGTGGGTGTGGGTGTGAGTGTGTGCGCGGAAACTCCTGTTGCCAGTGCCAATCACGGAAACTCCTGTTGCTCAATGCTGGCCCCTCTCGGCGGCACCCCATGTGGCCCGGCCAGGGCCGGGCGGTGCCCCTGCGCGCATGCGCTACCCCCGCCGCAAGCGGCCGGCCTGCTTGCCACAGTTCGGTGCGTTCTCCCCCCCTGCCCAGATCTGGGCGCACCCCCCACGGCTTTACCTGGTCGACGCTACAGCCTCACGACATCTCTGCGATGCGCGCTCCACGCCTCTGGCCTACCCCCTGGCCTTGGCAACCCCGGGTATGCTGGTCCTGGGCCTCGCCGGGCTACCGGCCTCTACCCCCGCGCCCACTGGCAGCCGACTGCCGCCGCCGTTTGCTTCTCCGCCGATGCTTCATCAACTGAGCAATCCTGAACCCTTGCGGGATTCTCGTCTGCACCTTTCTTGAGCGGCCGGCCGTCTCACCGGCCTTCTTGGGCCTTGCACGGGCTGGTCTTGCCGGCTTGCCCCGCCCTGGTCCCCCGCGGGGGGTCTGCCCCTTCCCTCTCGCCCCGCCGCCTGGGCGGGGGCGCCTGCCCTCGCCGCCGCCAGGCGCCTCGCAAGTCACAACTGACATCGGCTCCCCATGCGCCGTCCCGCCTTGCCCGGTTTTCAGGCCGACCCCTCCTCCGAGGGGGTCCCGCACTGCCTGCCCCCGGGCTGCCTAGCAGGTCACCCGCGACCTCGGCGCCCTTGGCCTATTCCTCGCGTGTACCGTCTCCTCCAGTTTGCGCTGGGCACTGCTCCGCCCTCGGGCGCCGCCTCGTGCCTCGGCCCCCCCTCTGCCGGCCTCTCCATTCGGAGCGGTCATGCACCGGTCGATCCCGGGTGCCTCGTAGGTCAGTTGTGACCTGGGCTCCCACGGCTTGCGCTTCCGAGTTCTATTTCGACACCAGCCCACGCTGGGCGCTGCTCCCCGCCAGCCCCCCACCCCTCCGTTGGTTGCCTGGCCGGCCGACTCCCCCCCCCCAATGCCGCCGCGCCGCCGCTGGGCCCCCCTCCCGGCGCCGCCCCCCGCCGCCGCCTGGCCCCGCTGTGAGCGGGCCCGGTTTCCTCCTCCTCCCCGCCGTCGCCGGGCGCCTCCACTCCTCCCCTCGCGCATCGCAGCCAAATTTGCAATTATTCGTCCAACATTTGCCCTTCCGCCAGCGCAGTCGCTCTGCCTAGCCGCCGACGCCCAAAAAGTGTGCGCGCGTGTGCGTGCGTGGTGAGTGTGGGTGTTGTCGTGGGCGTGGATGTGCGTGCGCGCGTGCGTGTGCGTGTGCGTGTGCGTGTGCGTGTGCGTGTGCGTGTGCGTGTGCGTGTGCGTGTGCGTGTGCGTGTGCGTGTGCGTGTGCGCGTGTGCGTGTGCGTGTGCGTGTGCGTGTTGCTGTGCGCGTGCGTGTGCGTGTGCGTGTGCGTGTGCGTGTGCGTGTGCGTGTGCGCGTGCGCGTGCGCGTGCGCGTGCGCTGCGCGTGCGCGTGCGCGTGCGCGTGCGCGTTGCGCGTGCGCGTGCGCGTGTGCGTGTGCGTGTGCGTGTGTGCGTGTGCGTGTGCGTGTGCGCGTGTGCGTGTGCGTGTGCGTGTGCGTGTTGCCTGCGCGTGCGCGTGTGCGTGTGCGGTGTGCGGTGTGCGCGTTGTGTATGCGTGTGCGTCTGCGTGTGTGTGTGCGTGCGTGCGTGCGTGAGTGTGTGTGTGTGTGTGCGTGCGTGCGCGTGCTGGCTGCTGCGTGCGTGCGTGCGTGCGTCGTGCGTGCGTGCGTGCGTGCGTGCGTGCGTGCGTGCGTGCGTGCGTTGCGTGCGTGCGTGCGTGCGTGCGTGCGTGCGTGCGTGCGTGCGTGCGTGCGTGGGGCGTTGGGTGCGTGGGTGCGTGGGTGCGTGGGTGCGGGGTGCGTGTGGTGCGTGGGTGCGTGGGTGCGTGGGTGGTGGGTGGTGGGTGGTGGGTGGTGGGTGGTGGGTGGGTGGTGGTGGGTGGGTGGGGTGGTGGGTGGTGGGGTGGGGGTGCGTGGGTGCGTGCGTGCGTGCGTTGCGTGCGTGCGTGCGTGCGTGCGTGCGTGCGTGCGTGCGTGCGTGCGTGCGTGCGTGCGTGCGTGCGTGCGTGCGTGGTGGTGGGTGGGTGGTGGGTGGGTGGGTGGGTGGGTGGGTGGGTGGTGGGGTGGGTGGGTGGGTGGGTGTGTGTGTGTGTGTGTGCGCGTGCGTGCGTGCGTGTATGCGTGTGTTCGTGCGCGCGCGTTTGTTCGCGCGTGCGTGCGTAAATGCGCGCGCGCGCGTGCAAGCGCGCGTGCGTGCGTGCATCTGCGTGCACTTGTGCGTGCACGCGTGTGCGCGCGCGTGTCAATGTGCGCTTGCGCGTGCGTGCGTGCGTGTGTTGCGCGCGCGTGCGCGCGTGCTTGCGCGCGCAAGTGTGCGTGTGTGTGCATGTGTGTTTGACATCGACCGTGGCAAACGCAGCCCGCAGACTCCCAATGCGTAGGGCGAAGACAGAAAGGGGACACCAGGCACACACACACATTCACAGCTGGACAAATAAATTGTGTGACACGGAATGCGACTAGTCAGACCCAGACTCGGGGTCTTCACCGAGTCTGACTTGTGCTTCCTGGCCGCCCGCCGCTTCCAGCAAACGCAGCGATGCCGCTACCCTGCGCAGCTCACGGGCCTGGGCAAGATCATCGTCCTCAGAAGGGGGGGGAGGCGCAGCGAGAGAGGGAGGACCATCCGGCTCTTCGCTCCACGGGCCAATGCTGACGGAAACGCCGTCGCACTTGGGGTGTTGACCTGTAGCCAATCGGTCCCATGAAAACCTTCGTCCCTTCGCCCCCTTCAGGGGCATGGGGCGGCAGGGGCCTCGCAAGCATCTGACCTGGCCCCCTTGTGGTATACAATTCACACCGGATGCAAATAAAAATAAACTGTTGTCGCTGGGGTCGAGATACAACATCTCGTGCCCCAGAGCAGCGAGCGCAGGAGCATCATGGCCTCGGATACCGACACCAGGACCTCACTGGCAGACTACCTCGGGCGGTTTTGAAACAGCCCGGGAACCGTGGAAACAAACATCACACTGCCAAAGGCCCGCCCAGGACCAAACATGACCCCTGGCTTTCTCGCGCACCGCAGGTTCCTGTCTCTTCAGCGGCGATGACGTCATGTCCAACTTCGGCCACACTGGCAAGAGGTTGGCGGCTAGAGCACAGGTGGCTTTCGCTACCAAGACCTAGCGCTCGACGCGCTGCTCTTGCTCTGGTGACGGGGCTGGGTGCCTGGCGGCCGCAGCTTGCGCTCAGGCCAGGGTCATCTACCGCGTGCGCATTGACCTTGCTAACTTTGCTCAAATGGTCGGCACCAGGGAAAGAACATATCCAGCGCACGGTCGCATATAAGATAATTGTTCCTGGACGCGCATCTCGGATTGCTTTGCAACGTTCAAGCAGTCCGAAAAACTTCTGCCCCCTGGGAGGGCCACTTGGCCCGCGGCAGAGCCCGCGAAACTCGGCAGCCTGAGAAGGACCTGCTGGTCTTCATCGCACACTATGTAAGCCCACCCGTCGACGAAAAAAGTCCCCACTGGCGCCCAATTCCTTGCAGCCTTCATTCTGGGGCCACACGACGTTGACCGACGCGTCGCTGGTAGGTCTACGGAATGCGCCCCCTGGACGTTCGGAGAGATCACTCGCGAACAAGGAGACCTCAGCTGGATCCGCGAAGTCCACCTCCGACAAATCTGACAACCGTCGGGGAAGACAACGGCTCAAAACATCGTTTCCGACTTCCGGGCAGGCGGGGCAAAACCAGCGCCTGTGGAGGGGCGCGCCCCCAGCATCCAAACACAATGTACAAGTCATGTCCTCGATTTGGTACCCCTTCGATTTCGCGGAATCCTTAGTCCAGATACCTCCGCAACCGCGGGATCGGACCCATGCTTTCTGGCGAGGGCCATGCTTCCACGATGAAGATTGGGCCCTGATCCGGTCGCGGCGAAGTCTCCTGCCTGATGGCAGCAGGCTTGCGGCGCTAGCGCGTTCGAGGCCGCGGAGCACAGCAGCATGCAGCGCTCGCTTCGCAAAAGCGGAAGAGCAGATCGTGAGCTGGATGACCTCGCCGAAGTCATCGATGAAGTCCGTAAATGTCCCCATGTGCCAACCTATGCGATCAAGGGAAAACTTCATCGCCAAAGTCGGCCCAGAAACCTGCCCCCGCCCGTTATACCCCCACTGGCCCCCTCCGCCTAAAGAAAACAGCTTCCCAACCGGTGCGGGGCTCCGGGAGGGGGATGCAGTAGGGGTAAACCCTAGTCCGATTAGCCCAAATCTCCTTGGCGTAGGGGACTACGGGCCTCCTCCTCATCGTCCTCCTCCTCCTCCTCCTCCTCCTCCTCCTCCTCCTCCTCCCCTCCTTCCGCCTCGTGCTTCCCTCCCTCCCTCCCTAGCCGAGCCCATATGCATCCCCTCCTCCTCCTCCTCCTCCTCCTCCTCCTCCTCCTCCTCCTCCTCCACCAGCTCCTCCACCAGCTCCTCCTCCTCCCACTCCTCCTCCTCCTCCTCCTCCACCTCCTCCATCTCCTCCACCTCCTCCTGCTCCTACTCCTCCTCCTTTTCCTCCTCCCCCTCATCCCCTTCCTCCTCATCCTCAACCTCCTTCCCCTCATAGGGTTGCTGGCATCCAGGACGCCTCCTCCTCCTCCTCCTCCTCCTCCTCCTCCTCCTCCTCCTCCTCCTCCCTCTCCTCCTCCCCCTCCTCTCTCCTCCTCCTCCTCCTCCTCCTCCTCCTCCTCCTCCCCCTCCTTTCCTCCTCCTCCTCCTCCTCCTCCTCCTTCTCCTCCTCCTCCTCCACCTCTTCCGTCCACTCCTCCTCCCCTCCTCCTCCTCGTCCTCCTCCTCCTTCCGTCCTCCTCCTCTCTCCTCCCCCTCCTCCTCGTCCTCCCCCTCCTCATCCCACTCCTCCTTCTATTCCTCCTCCCTTCTCCTCCTTCTCCTCCGCCTCCTTCTACTCCTTCGACTCCTCCTCCCCTCGTCGTCCTCCTCGTCCTCCTCCTCCTCCTCCTCCTCCTCCTCCTCCAGGGCCTTCCCGCCCGTGCGGCGAGTCCTCCTCCTCCTCCTCCTCCTCCTCCTCCGATTTCTCCTCCCTCCCTTTCATCGACCCTCCCTCCTCCAGGGCCCGTTCTGCGCGTGCGGCGAGTCCCGTTCTCCCCCCGCGGGGCGCCGCGCGGCGCGGCCGCCGGCGGCGGCGCGGCGCGGCCGCAAGCGGTTGGCGGGCGGAGCCCCCCTCCAAGAACGCAGAGACAAAATGCGTCGACGGAGGCCTTCCAGCGAGCTCGAGCCTTGACAAGGCTCGAGTTCGCTGGAAAGCCTCCGTCGACGCATTTTGGGGCCAGAAAACAATCGACACCACCCCACCTACGGCCCCACGGGCCTGAGCATATACCGCGAATTCCGCTTGGGCTTTGCGGGGAACACGCTATGGCACCCGATGAGCCGTACTGTAACATGGAGAGCTATAGGTGGGATGGTGTTGTTTGTCGTTAGGTCGACCTTGCGTCTCCCGGAGACCCAGTGTCGGGGGAACTTACGCTCAGCGTGTCGCGGCGGCGGCCATGGCGACACACTACGCCCTGCGAGCGTATCGCGTGTCGCTCCGCTCCGCGGGGCGGGGGGAGCCTCGAAAGGCTCGGGACGCTGACGTTCGGGGACAGGGAAGTGGTCACCATGTCGCGCCGAGGCGTTGTGGGCCAGACCCAGCGGGGCGCTCCCAAATGGCCGGAGTATCGCGCCGCATCGACGATGCATCGGCGACGGCGTGAAGAAAATCGGGCTCCGCATCGAGCCGCATCGACGATGCATCGGCACTGCGGCGCGATACTCCGGCCACATCTACTCGGGACCCATCTTGGAGGCCCAAAGTCGGGCGATTCCCGGAGGGAGGGTGCTGCCAGTGTGCTCGAAGACAGTCCGCGGTGCCCGTTTTTCCACGCGCGTGCTGGCCCTCTGCGTGTGGTATGCATGTGCGTGGTGCCTGGGTTCTCTGCATGCCCATCATACATCAATCCGCCGGCCCCTTGTGGGGCCACCAGGCTGTAGGCGCGAAATTCGCAGTTTCCTGCACCAGTTGTAGCTTGTAGTTTCCAGTGTTACAGTTCTGCTTCTTGCTGGTTACTGTAACTAGTTGATTGACCGCGCGAGGGGGGGGGAGGCCCAAACCGACATTTTAGCACCTCCTGGGCGCGTTGTCTGAATTGCTGGGGGGGCTCGAAATCGACACCACTCACGCAGATCCGCGGGGTCAGGGTCCAAAAACACACGGGATTTGCCACATTTCTGAAATTCGGTGCCACCCCTCACGCAGATCCGCGGGGTCAGGGTCCAAAAACACAAGGGAGTTGCCACATTTTTGAAATTCGGTGCCACCCCTCACGCAGATCCGCGGGGTCAGGGTCCAAAAACACATGGGATTTGCCACATTTCTGAAATTCGGTGCCATGTCCGCCACTGCACTCTCGTGCTGTCGCTTGAGCTGGTCGACGGCGTTGGCCAGGTCCTGCACCTCGGCCTGGGGCACTGGCGGGGCGGCTCCTCCTGGCGGAATATTCGCCTGCAGCGCCGCGTAGACCATCTCTGAAATGCCCGTGTTCTCGGAGGAGGAGGAGGAGGGGGGGAGGAGGAGGAGGAGAAACCCCCCAAAGTCTGGGGGCGGCCCAGAGTCTGAACAACGCTTTTTTTTCAAATAGGAAGGGGTTGAAAAGGGCACCGCGAGGGCCCGAGGAAGGCCCCTGAGGGCTCCCCCAAGAGCAGAGAGTAGCAAATCACGCGCGCGCTCCCTCGCGTGATTTCGTTGACGGACCCCCCTGGGAGCGCTCCCGCGCCGCGGTGGACGGGCCCCAAAACGTCTCGAAGGGGCCTCAGGACGGCTCCCCCTAGGACCCAAGAGGCCCTGGAGACCTCGCGGGCCGTTTTGGGGCCCCCTGGGGCTGCGCTGGCACTTTCAGGGGGGCGCCCGATGCGGTCTTCAGGTGATTGAGGGCCTCCCGGGCCGTCTGAGCGGACGTCGTTTCGCCATGTTTTCGTGGACGCGCTCTTGGAGGCATATTGGGTCGTCGTGGAGGCCGAACCGCGATGCCCAATTATCGAACCACCCTATCCCGAGAACTCAACAACCAGTCTCATCGATGGCAAGACTCCGTGGGTTTCTTCCAAGAGCCATGAGGAACGCGCATGAAAACAGAAACTAAGAAAATACAATCAGGGCATCACTGAGGCTGGCGCAACTGCACCCGAGCAGGTGCGCGTCGACAACCCAAAAGGGGGTCTCTTAGTGCGCCGGGTGAGGGTTGCGGAATGGAAAGGAGAAGTGGACGAAGCGAAATTGAAGCTGACCGAGGCCGGCATGCAGGCGGGAGTAGAAGCATCGCACGCAGCAGCGGCCGTGCAAGTTCGCTGCTAGGATGCACCTCGCGCCCAGGGAAGCCCAACAAATAACGGGCGGGGCACTTCATCGCTAAAACACGAGAGAGGCCACGGCAGGTTTATGGAGGCAGCGCGCGCCAAAGTTTTTGCCACATGCGAATTCAATGAGCAATCGCCGATGAACTCCAACCAGCGTTTGGGAAAATGTCTAGCCGAGATTCGATGGAAAGAATGGGGCCACATCCGTTGGGCTCACGAACGGCTTTTGCCCGTAGCAGATATACTAGTTTCGCTGGGCATCGACGCCCCGCCCTCCGGCGCCAGCAGGGCGGCGGCGAATCTGCATGCCGCGCTAGAACGAAGGCTGCGTGCGAACAGGCAGAGCGCCAGCACCTCCCAAGGCGTCGCCCCCGGCGCGCTTCTCGCGCCTGGGACAAGACAAAGAAAATATTCCCGTCCGCGTCGCGGCGGTAAAATTATTTCGGAATAGCAATCGCCATCGCGCGAATAAGCAAGATTCATAATAATGGTTATTCGATTGAGAATAGATGGGTCCACTAAACACACTTAGAGGGCAATGACACAAGTCGGAATCATCCCAGTGGTAGTTAATCGTAGCACGACTGGTTGATAAGATTTGCAAGTAGCACTAGTTGGGCCAACTGACTCGCAATATTAGCAGCCAAGCGAGAAAGTGTACAATAGTGGCACTCGACGTAGCGAGAGTCGAAGGAAGTGTAGTCGCAGGAACAACTACTACGTATGAGTAATATCAACGCAATGCTAGGGTTGCTCTGCGCGCGTCTGGGCGCGCGCCTGCATCTGCGCGCGCCTGAGCGCCGCTGCGCGCGCGCTGTCCGCGCGCGTCTGCCTTTGCTGCTCTGTTCCGAACGCGCGCGCATCCGCGCGCCCCTGGGCAGGCGAATGCGAGCGCGCGTGCCTGAGCGCGCAGGCCTGGGCGAACCTGGGCACGAGCGAGTCCTGGATATGAATGCGAATGAACTTGGGCTTGGCTGAGTCTGAGTGAGAATGGGCCTGCGTCTGAATGGGTTCGAATGGGGCTGACTATGCTTGCCATGCGTGGGCATTGGTGCGAGAGGTTCTGCTCATAGGCGATGCTGATATTGACTCTGATGCTGGCTGGTCTTCGCGGGCGGCCAGCCCCGCCCGCGCCTCCAACGAAATGGTCGGAAGAGCTGCTTCCTCGGGAAGTCCTGTTCGGGAAGTCCTGAGCGCTGACAGCCGTTCCCCGGCCGAGCGGGCGCCCGCCCCCGATCGCCCCGCGAACTGAGGCGCCTGGGCGCTGCAAGCGCCGGGAACTGAAAACTAAGCTCGGCAGCGCTCGTCGCCGAAGGCCAAGCGCTGAGGGCCGGGCGCCGCGCGCGCTGGGAACTGCATCACTCCGCCTCGAAACGCCCATCGCTGGGGGCAGAGCGCGGGGGGTTGGGCGCCGCGAGCACTGAGGACTAAAAACTCAAACTTGAAGCGCCCATCACTGAAGGTGGAGCACTGAGGTCGGCGCGCTCGAAGCACGAGCGGGGGCTGAGGATTGACTGTGTGAGAATGAAGCCCTGCGGACTGAGCACCGATGCCCTCTCGCTCCTGCCCCCCCTCTCACGTCGCCGCCCCGCCCCCGTCTTCCTCGGCGCTCGCTCGGGATGCGCTGCGTGACCGCGTAGAAATCCACGCGCTGAGCCAGGCTGAGACGCCGGGTGACTTCGCGCGTCGTTAAACTCGGGCCACGCCCGCCCGCAGTCTCGCGGCACGCTGAAGCGCGCTCGCCCATGAGCTGGTCGGCCAGCATGACCTCATTGCTGGAGTCTGCGCTCGAGCGCGAAACCGCCGAATCTAGCAGCGCGCCTGACTCGCGCAGGCCCCGCGATTGGAGCCATGGAACTTGCGGGCGCACTGAGCGCTGTTCTGACAGAGCCGACGACTACCGAAGTCACTGTCGACGCCCATGCCCCACCCCTGAATGGCTGAGATCGTCTGGCGCAACGCCTCGCATGGGCTGAAGTGGCGAGCCATCAAGCTGCGCCCAATGAAAAAGCATCGGCTGCGGACGCCGTTGACCGAAGACGCCGCGCGCGCTGATGTCGCCGTCGCGCCCAGAAAGCCCCGAAGAACTCCCCGGCAATGAACGCGTTTCACGCCGCGGAGAAAATCAGCCGATCCGGCGCGTGAGTTTCAAAAAGCCACAGATACAGCCTGGGCCTCAGTGCTTGAACTTCAGCTCTGCTGGGGTGGCGGGCGCGGGGGCGGCCCTGCCGGGGCGGGGGGGGGGGGCCCGAGTCAATCTCGGTGGCGAAATCAGAGCTCCAGCTCACTCCGGGCCGGCCCCCCGCCTCGGAAAAGCTCGAACGCGGGCTCGCGAAAAACCCGGCAGCCGCCCGGGCGGCCCAAGAGGGCCCTGGGTGGCCGAAACATGCCCCAAGACGCCCAATATGTTCCTAAGACGGCTCCAGAAGCTTCCAAACAGACCCCCCCCCCCCCGACACCTCCTGAGAATGCCAAATCGGAAAATCTGCACCATTGCGTTAGGGATATGCACGTTTGTTTGCATTTTCGCTTCTTCGGCCTTCGCAGTGTCCAACGCGGCCAGTGAGACCCCCATAACAAGCCCAGGGGCTCATCGGCCCTGGAAGGGCCCAAGACGGCCCGGGAGGCCCCCAAGACAGCCCAAACGGGCCCCAGGACGGGCCCAAGAAGCGCCCAAGAGGGCTCCATGACGGCCCCAGAAGACCCAAGACGGCCCAAGAGGCGCCCAGGAGGCACCCGCATGGCCCTAGGAGCCCCCAAGAAACCCCGAGCGGCTACAAGGCCCCCAGAAGGCGCCCAAAAGCGCTCCCGAAGGCTAAACAAAAACCTTCTACACACCCCAAGGAAGCCCCCAGGACGCCTCCCACAAGCCCCCAAGAAGCCCAACATGACCCCAGGAGGCTCAACAATCACCTCCCGGACGCCCCCCCAGAGGGTTCGAAGATGCGTCGTAGAGGCCCCCCAACCATCACCTCCAAGACGCCCCCCGAGGAAGCCTACAACATTGAAGCGAAGCGCGGAGAGGGGACAATATCACCCCGCGCTGGGGCGAAAGCGCCCTTCTGACAGCGGGGTCGCCCAGGGTCGGCGGTGCCAGCCAGAGGCCTCTACAATATGTAGCTGAATCATGCTGGTGACGATGTGCGCCCCGGTGCCGGGCCACAAATGCACGGCCCCTGCTCGCGCCGCCACTGCCGGCGAAACGGCTGCCACAACTGCCGCGCTGACAGCGCTGAGAGCCATTGTCGGCGACCGCGGGGTGCCAAGGCGAGGGGCGAGTTGGCTGAGCTAGTCGCCCGGGCCGCAGCGCGCTGCGGACGCGGCGCCGCGATGCTCCGCGCAGTCGACCCGCGCGACAAGGCGAGCGGCAAGGATGCGACAATCTTCGAAGGCCACGCCCCGCACTTTGCGCGCGGCGCGGCGGCCGGCGAGATCGGCCGAGAATGGGCCGGAAGTAACGCGCAGAAAGGTAACCTTGAGATGTCGCTCATCCTCGCTATGCAACCTGACCCTAATTGCGCAGTCTGGCAGGGTGGGCCGTCGTCTCGTGGGGGAGCTGTCTGGTCGGGCATCTACGAGCCGTCTGGTAGCAGCTGCGAGCTGCCCGGTCAGTGACGCTTGTTGCGCTGTCTGGCGCGGTAGCTGCGAGCTGTCTGGCAGGGCGCGCTGTCTAGCAGGTCGGTCGCAATGCCCGGACTCGTGCGCGAGCTGTCTGGAAACGCCTGGCAAGGTGGGCCGTCGAAGGCTGCCGGAGAGCCAGCTCAGCGTCGACATGCCCGAGCCCCTCCGCCCGCCAAGCCCCCCCCCCCCCCTCCTTCCCTCCCATCCTCCTCGCCCCCCGCCCCTCCTCCCACCTGAGATTCCCATGTCATTCATGGGCCTCGAGCTTGCAGGCCGGCAAAGGGCCCCGCGCGTGCGAGACGCGATGCGAGACGCGCCGATGTTGATGCTGATGCCGGCTGATTCTCGACGACGGACCACCCCGCCCTCCGACGAAGGGCAGCGCGTCTGGGAGGACGGCGGCCACCGGAGGTCCTGGGCACTGAAAGTCGCTGCGGCTAGGCGCTGCGAGCGTAGGGGCTGGAAGCGCCGATGGCGGCGGGCGAAGCCTGAGGGCCCTCGTCAGACACCTGGGCACTGGGGGCCAGGCGCCCGAATCATAGCGGGCCCGGCTTCGAAAAATTAGCGCCCGAAGCGCCGATGCCCGAGGCTGCCGGCAGTCTGGGCCGCCCTCGGTCCGCGAGGGCGCAGAAATCCACCTGGCGACGCCGCGCCAAGTCGCTGATGGCGCTGATCTCGGCGCTATGCTGGCGGCCGCCGTCTGGGAGGCCGTGGAACTGAACGTGCTGGGGAGCTCGCGATGCAGGCGCGCGCCCACGACGCGCCCCCCTGCCCCCCAAAAACCAATGGCTCTGCTCGCTGAGTTCGCGACGATTGACAGCGGCGGCGAATTGCACGGCCCGCCCGCGCGCTGAAGGACGATTTGCGATTAGCTGCCCAGCTTTTGAAGGGCCTAACTGGTGCGTGCCCAGGGCCCCGACCGATGCCCCAACGCCCGGTGGCCCCCGTGATCTGACGTGGGCGCCCATGCCGGGCGGCGCTCGATGAAGTTGCACTGCTGGTTGACTGAGCCGAGCAGGTACCGTGTCTGATCCACCGCTTCTGCTACCTGCTTGAACAGCAGGCTGGTAATCATCGGCAATACAATCGCGACCAGCGCCCGCGCGCTGAAGGCGTCGACCCGGCGCAACTGGGTCGCCGCGGCTGAAGCTGCAACAGAGACAGCGACTGGCGCGGCTTGAGCCTGAACCTCGAAGCTCCCGCTGGTCGCCTGACCGGCAGCTCGTCGCGGGCGCGCCGCAGCGTCGCGCCGCGGGGCCAGGCCGCGTGGCGAGGGCGCGCGATGGGCATGCCAAGGCCATTGAAGACCGCGCCGACACTGAGGAAGAGGGGCGCGGCCAGCGAACGAGACCGACGCCTGGCAGGCTGGGGCGGGCGCGCGGGCGACCATGGGAAGTCGCTCATCCACGCTGCGCGGTCTCACTGTGCCTGCGCTGTCTGGTAGGGCGCGCTGTCCGGTGGGGCAGCTGCCCGACTGGGCGGCGAGCTGCCAGGCAGGGTCGCTGCGGCGAGAACAAGGTTGCGGGCGCGAGCCGCCCTGACTCCGAAGCTCGGGCAAAATTTCGAAAACTACCCTGCGCGGCGCTAGCGCGAGAGCGAGACTTTGGAAACGAGCCGCCCTCCATCTGAGAGAACTGCCGCAAGGCTCAAGGCGGAAATGCGCGGGGCGCTCGGGCGAGAGACGCACGTTGAGGACGGCCCGCCCTCAATCAGCGAAACTCTTGCACTCTGTCTGAACGCGCGCGCGGCGCGAAAACGAACGGCGCATCCAGGAAACTGTCGGCCCTCAATTCGCGAAACTCCCGCGCGCGTTGAAACCGACTGAGCGCGCCGCTCAGGCGCGAGCAGCGCGCGGGGGGCGACCCGCCCCCCGTCCGCGAAGCTCTTGCAACGCAGCTAAAAAGGGGGCGCGCGGCGCCAGGGCGAGAGCCGAATTTCGGGGGCGCGCCGCCCTCGACCCGCGAAACAACTGCAGTTTTGCCAAACGAATGTGCGCGGCGCGAAGGCGATAGAGACACGTTGAAAACGACCCGCCCTCAAACAACGAATGTCCCGCAAATGGTTGACAGGGGTGCGCGCGTGGCGCCACTGCGAAAGATGCGCCCTGTCGGCGGCCCGCCCCCCGCCCGCGAAGATCTTGCAAATTTCAGAAACAAGCGCGCGCCGCGCGCTCGGGCGAGAGCAACATTTTGGCAGAGACCCGCCCACGATTAGTGAAACTCTGGCCAAACTTTCAAAACGATTGCGCGCCGCGCCGAAGCGAGATCCACGCGACGCAGACGGCCCGCCCTCAGTCCGCGAAGCTCTCGCAAATCCCCACGCCGAGCGCGCGCGGCGCTCGAGCGAGAGCAACCCTTCGGAAGCGGCCCGCCCTCCATCTGCAAAGCCCCTGCAACGCGTGCAAAACGACCGCGCGCGGCGCTAGGGAAAGCCGCGCGCTGCAAACGACCCGCCCTCGATCCGCGAAGCCCCCGCAAGTTTTGCAAGCGCGCGGCGCCATGGCGAAATCCACATTTTGAAGGCGGCCCACCCTCGACCCGCGCCACTCGCGGAAGCCGCGACGGAAACGCGGGCGCGCGGCGCTCCGGCGAGGGCCGCACGTCGAAAGCAAGCCCGTCCTCAAACGGCGAAGCTCTCAAATTTCTGAAACAAATGCGCGCGGCGTTCAAGCGAGAACCGCGCGTCGTCGACGACCCGCCCTCAATCCGCGCACCCCCCGCAAGCTTGTCAGAGCGAATGCGCACGGCGCTACGGCGAGAGCCACATTGTGGAAGCGAGGGGGGCCCCTCGCCCCCCCCTCCTCCCCCCGCCCTCGCCATTGCCATCATCGTCGCCCATCGGGCGCTGGGGCAACGCTTCCAGCGCGAGAAAATCAAAATTTTGTCGACGGGGGAGAAGGGGGGGTCTCGTGAACTTCCGGGGGTTTGTCCACGATCGCTCTAGCTGCCCGTCGCCGGGCTCTGGCAAGTCGCCCAGCTTCCCAGCGCCCATCGTCGGCGCTTCTTCGGTCGGACATTGCGACTCCAGTGCGAAACTGCCGTCGTCGGGCGCTCCCTTGACGCGGCCGATCGACGCCCGGGCGCACCCCGTGCACGTGCGTCGTTGGGCTCAGTTTGTGAGACGCGATCCTTTTCATCGGTCGAATCAAAGATAGGGTTGCGTCAGATTTGGCTCCGAAAAATGCCACCAGGCGCGCCGAGTGCGCGATGTAAAACAAAGAGATGTCACCGATCTCAGTCGCGCAGCAGCGCGTGGTTCTTGGATTCCCAAATGTTCTAAGCATCTTCCAGCGTCCCCAGAACCGATGGGAACGCGCAAATCTCTGCGTCGGGGCGCGCGCCGGAGCGAATGCGGGGGTCGAACGGCACGCGCGGACATCCGCAAACAAAGTGGCGCACGTCACGGAGCCTTCTCGCGTCGCGCTCGCCAGGGTCGTGTCCTGGTGCTTCGGGCGTTGGCGGTGGCGGCGCGCCGGCGCTGCCGGCTGCCTCCCGTGCACGCCCCAGGGGCGGGCTGATTGACGTGCGTGATGACGGGGCACCGCCAGCGCAGCGCCCCCCCCCTTCCTCGTGGAAAGGGGCCCGCCTCTTCCCGAGCCCCCCCGGCAAGTTTCGCGGAGGGAGGTGCGCGATCAGCGCGCCCTCTCTCGTAAGTATTTCTTTCCTCTTCCATTATCCGATGGTCCTTTTGCAGCGAACTCGCGCTTGTTCAGCTCCATGCTGCGGCGCGCGTGCACGTCGACGCGCGCGGCGGAAGCGGTTTTGCACCTCGCGCAAACGACAGACGGAGGCATCACCTCCCCCTCTGTCACGTATGACAGCGAGATGCAGAAGCACACCAATGGCGGGCAAGTGTAAACATGTTTCGCGCATGCCGCGGCTATAGAGGCGACTCGGCCATGGCCCTCTCCAGTATTTGAACGCTGCAATTGTAAGATTGCTGGCTGATGAGCAGGCGCTAAAGGCCTGGGGTACCTCGGCTGGCCCTCTAATGCTGCGCGGCAAGCTCCGCTCTCGCTTTCGCTTCGCCCTGTGCTTTTCTGGCCCGGGGCCAGCGGGGATATTGACCTCGCCCTCCTCTGGCGCGTTATCCTTATCCTCCTCGTTGGCCTCCGAGGCAGATGGCGCCGTCGTCGTCTGAAACTCTGCCCTCCTCGGGGCCGCGTCGGCCTTCCGGCGCGCGGTCGGGCCCCCAGGAGCGGGGTCGGCGCATCGGGGTCGATCCCCGCAAGCTCTCCGCAATGCGCGAGCCTCTCCTCCGAGGGGCTAGCGGGATTAAGCGATGGGGAGGGGTGCGTCTCCACGCCTCGAGACCAGCGCGCGAACCCCACTTCATCTAGCGCTGCCGTGTAGGTCCCAGGTGACGAAATTGATGAGGTGCTGGGACATCTGTGCTCGGTCACTCGTGGTTCGTGCTATTGGAATTTTGCGGCGAGGGCTACGCGACCCCCTGCGAATCTCACGTCTCAGCCGCTTGGCGCCCAGTGGCCCGCTCCCGCGACGGGCCCTCTCCTGCGCCGAGTCATTGATCTTCCTTGAGGGGGCGAGAGTCGCCCCCCGAACTCCGCTGGCCTGTTCTCCGAGCGAGCCAGGGCCCACGCGGGGCCGGAGATCCAGCTCGAAGTTGCCCCGTCGAGAAGATGAAGCGACAGACGCACGCAGCCCCCGCTTGCGGGTCTTGCGTCAGCGGCGTGGGGCCGCGCAGCTGCGCGGAAAATGTTCGCCGGCATCAGACAGCGCCATTGCTTCCCCCCCAAGGCTTGCCATCTACGACGAGGAACACTCGGTGCGACGTGCCGCGCTCGACGGATCCAGGAGATGAAGCTCGCTCGCGACGTTCGAACCGTCGCCAAAAAACTCGCGGGCCACCGGGTAATTCGCGCGGATGACAGTCGCTGCCCCCGCATCCTCGAACGCGTGCACTCCACGGGCTTTCGCGCCAGTGCACTGCTTGGTCTTGGTCCTGCCGCCTTCGTCATCCCGCGAGACAACGAAGACGCCCGCGTCGATCGTGACCCCCAGGGGGTTAGCGTCGACCACATGGGGGAGAACGACGACAGCCTTGCCGCATCATCTATTATTTACAAGACTTCGGGGAGACCGCGACCGTGGGGGATCGCCCATACAGCGAAATGCTCGCTGCTTTCATCCAGGATTCTCCTTGGAGCGAACGCGTCGCAAAGTGTCGCATTCTGGCCATTGGCCGCGCGCAGGCGCCCGGGCGCCATCCGCCCCGCAATTTGAAGCGAGCCTCCGCGGGCGGGGGTGGCGCTGCCACCCGAATGGTTGGCCAGCAACTGGGACTGGCTGGCGTTCGCGATAATTCTACACTTGCCATATTCCGCCTGGTCGGGCGCCGCGGTCTTTGAGAGCTCCTTCGGAGCAAATTCGTCCGCCGCGTGCCGCTTGAGCAATGGAATCGCAGTCGATCTGCGACTCGGGTGCAAGGCTTCGACCGAAAAGCCTGCCCTCTGCAGGCCCTTGCCCGCGATGGTCGGAGACCGATGAGTCTCCGAAGAAGCAAAGGCCTTCTC
The DNA here is from genome assembly GCA_963575745.1 of Prorocentrum cordatum. Lineage (NCBI taxonomy): Eukaryota > Dinophyceae > Prorocentrales > Prorocentraceae > Prorocentrum > Prorocentrum cordatum. The sequence continues at coordinate 267,217 of CAUYUJ010000325.1, forward strand.
ACAGGCGATCAAACTCTCGCCTGTGCGGCACCTCAACGAGCGATCTCCACCGCGAAGGGTCGACTGCTCGGGGATGCGATCCGCGAGACTCGCCCACCAAACGAGGGTGCTGATTTCCTGCTCCTGGGGGCAGTCCGCCTGGGACTTTCTCTGCGCCTCCATCTCCATCGCCTTGGTCGCCTTGATCCATCTGGCGGGTCGCGCGGACATTGTCCGGTTCCCCGCCGCCGCCGCCTCAGTGAGGTCAACGCAATCCTTCATATGATCGTTTGGCTTGAGCCAGATCTGCATGTGTTTTCCAATGGGATGGTGGGATCATGCCGGGCAAGCGTGCTTTGTCGTCGAATTGAAGCACGAGAAGGAAACGTCGGCCCATGGAATGCGGGCCGCCAGGTGCTTGCATGCAACCCACTCCGCGAAAGCTGGGGGGCCCACGTCAACGCGCCCCAGCTTCGGCAGCGCTAGAGTGATTTCGGGGTATCCGCTAGAGTCCCGGCGCAAGTCGCCCGGCGCGTTAGACATTGCATTCGCCCCCGGTGACGGGTGGGCACACTGCGTCCACGACTGGCATCGGTGGGGGCCTGATTGAGCTCTGCGCAGAGGTGGTTGGCCCGTTGAGAATACACGGCCATGTCGTCTACAAACGCGCACCCCATTCTCCCCGTGAGTTCGGCCAGGAAGTGCCAACTGTCACCTTCAGGGTGCTCTCCGCGTCTGTAGAGCTCGGGGTCTCTGATCAACATGATACGGCGGGTATGCCCAAGTTCCTCCCAGTAGAGCATCCCATTGTTGGCAGCGGCAGCGCCGCGGCCAGCTTGGGTGTTCCAAGCGGCGTGCGCGCCGCTTTCTGGCGGTATCCCCCAAAACTGGGCATCGCCCATTCCCAGTGCCACCATGAACGCGCACTCAGGCATGACATGGCCTGCTTGGAGGTCCACAAGCTGTTCGACCTGATCTAACGCGTATCTCCCGAACTCGACATACTCCTGCGCGCCTGCGCCACTGCCCGCGCCGCGAAAGACACGGTCCTCGTCGGTGTCGAAGTCGTTTCCACTCCGCAGCGTCACGCGAACATTCAAGGTCTCGCCAATCCCGAACTTCAGCGGTTTCGGCACCCTGCCAAAATCACTGATATTGTCCAGGGTGGTACCTCCTCTGATCATGCTCTGGCAGCAGCCGCGTTGTTATGGAGCGCGTCCCGGAGGGGGTTGGCGGGCGGTTTGGCATTTGCGCCCCCGTATAGAACTGCGCAGTTGAATATGAGAAAGTCCGAAAGTTGACATTAATGTAGGACTTTCTCCTGCCGGATTTCCCCGTCGATTCCGAGAGCAGTAGCCCCCTGTACCAATCACTGATAAGGCGGTTCTGGTGCTGATATGCCACAATCCATCACGATATGGCCCAATATGATTGGCTAGACGTGGCCGTTGCTGACGAATGTGCCAAGAATATGTTGTCCACGCGCGTCGCCAAGCACAGTGTCGATCTCCTCTTGAGTGACCGGCACAGTCGATGCTGGAGACGACGGTGGAGTAAGTGGTGGGTTGCTTTGCGCCACGTGCTCGCCGATTTCCATCGCGTAGCAACGTTCCTGCCCGATGCCGAGTTCCTGGGGCACGTCGTCAAAGCAAGCCCATTGTTCAAACGTTGTGGACATCTGAAGTTACGGCGCCAGATAATCGCCAATACCCCACATATATCCCTCAACGCTGTCATAAGCATCGTTCCAAGAAAAATGCATAATCAAATGTGCGGGTTTGTTTTCTACAAAGAGTTGGTGGTACTCTACGTGCCTTCAAGATACTGAACCATCATGTTATGCATAATCCCTATATCGTCCCTTTCCTTCTCCATCATTGCGCTGTGATGCGCCATGGCTGGAGGAAACGCATGTATTGCACAACATACGACGGCCATCATTACCAATAGGGTGTAGCTGTCTGCCTTTCCCTGTGCCGGTGGTGCGACGACCTCTGCTCTGACCTCCACCTCCGAAGCGCATTTCGTCGTATTCGTCGTTAGCTACAGACGCCTTGAATGAGGCGATGCCTTTGCCGTGTAACACCCTCCTATGTCCGCCTTTACCCTTGCCCCACCCTTTAATATGGAAGGTCCGCCTGATGTATTTACGCACGTGGCGTACAAGCTCCTGTATGCACCTCCTCCACCTCCTCTTGGCATGACGCATGGCGGAATAGGTGAAAGCAGCCTTCCGATCATCAGTAAGATGTGCAGGTATGTATTCTTGATCAGTATGGTGATTCGGAGTCGGCTTCTGTGCCAGAATCGAACGGTGTGGCATGTGCAGCCTGGCCACCTTGGCCACAAAGGGTGGTAGTAGGTAGCGTTGGGTGAGTAGGTGGTGAACAGGTCTTGTCTGCACTGCCAACTGCCTGGCTACCAGACACCTGGCCCGTGAGAAGGGCTGCGCCTTCAGCAGAAATGTCTGACAATCTGTTGTATCCAATGGTCGTTTCGACACCACTACCGATAAGGAGTGCACAACCGTTTTGGAAGCGTGACGCGTTGCCGTGTCATCGTCCAAACACCCCACCGATGTTCCCAGGAGATCGTTCAGCAATGTTGTTCGGCAAATATTACTGAAACACACTGGGTGTGGCCCCACGCGGACTAACACATAACAGTACAGCATAATATGGCGTGCAAGTATCTATGTATACGACCCGCGTGCGCAGCTACATCCCGTATGCATACGGGCAATGCCTTCACGTCTTTTGTTTTCATATGATGCATCCGCAGATGAATTACGCACGTCCGTCATCGATGCTGTGTGCTTGTGCTCTCGTTGAAAGAAAAGCAAATGCACCATATTGTTGGTAGCAGTACGTGTGCATGTCATGTTCTCGTGGCATGCGTGTGGGCGTGTGTGTATTGCGTATGTTCTCCAAATGTTCTATTACACCATGTACGTGCACTCGTGCTGCATGGTACATATGAATGTACACATTGCGCGTTCGGCACGTGGGTTACACATGAGTGTTGTACTGTGCCGAGTACATGTGGTGTGTCGTGTCAGTGGCCATGTAGAATCCTTTGTCTAGGTAAAGTGAAGTGTGATATGCACGTCTGCTCTCACACGATGTATGCGAAATATGTTTGTGATTAGTTGGTTGTATTAACATGCCCTCGTCAAAGATGCCTGGGTGCCCCGTTTGTCGCAACTGGAAATGTGGAAACCAAAAGTTACCGATACCACTACCCCCTGAACGTCTCCTGGACTCAATCTGACCAGAATTACGATGCGAATCCAGCGGTGGCGACGAGGGCCTCCCCTGAGGGCCGAAAAGGGGAGAACCGTCGAAACCTAGCTGTATGGGTACGGCTTCCGCCTCTGAGGAACGGCCCGATCACAAAACTCGTTGTGATCGGTCCCTTCTAGCCGCAGATCGGTCCCCTGTGGCTGCGATCGGCCGCGCTCGCCCCCGGTGGGGGGGCCGCACACCGCCGCCCCTGGCTCAGGCGCGCGCGTCGCCAGCGGGCGGACCGCGCCAGGGCCCACCGCCCACCACCTCGGGAGGGCGCCGGCTACAGTCCAGTTTGATTAGAGAGGACATGCGAGAGGACACAAGACCCTCCCGAGGGCCACATTGCCATAGAAATGTAAAGAGGCATGGGTCGCGAAACACAGGGTACCTACTAATCAACTTCGCCTGCGTCCACTTACGCCATCAGCGAACACAATCGTACCTTTGCGCTATCGCCACCGTTGGCAACTTCCCTGCGTGCCGACGCCCGCCGCAGTCGCGCACACCCTGTGCGTGCCGACGCGCGTCGTCACGCAGGGCGTGTTGCGAGGCGCCGAGTCCAAGCCATTTCCGCTCAGCCCGATCATATCGTTGATGGCGCACTGGTACCTGCCATCCGTCGTCTGGACAAAACATAACAACGAAGACGCACGTTGTCGCGCGTATCAACCCCACGGTGGCTGTTCCAAACCAATGCATGATGACAGGACATATACTAATAATAAGAGTAAATACTAAGAATAATAATAACAATAGTAACAACGATAGCAATACTAATAATAACTGAATGAATTAATACCAGTAATAATAATAATAATAATAACACTAACAATAATAGTATTGACGATGCTAATTATGGGACAAATTATAATAATAATAATAATAATCGTAATGATAGTGGTAGTAATACTAATCATAATAATAATAATACGAATAAGAAGAGTAGTAATAATAAAAATAATAATATTAATATTAATATGAATAATACTAATACTTTGGATAACAATACTAAAGACAATAATACTAACAACAATAATACTACGAAAATCAATATAAAAAAGGAAGAATACGACTAAGCGACAAAGGGGTCGAAAGGCCTGGGAACCATCTTGAAACAATAACACATCGGACGTATAACTGTCTAGCTCCCCTGCTGCACCACTCCTGGTCGACAAGTCCTGGACCCAAAATTCCCCGACGTGAACGCTGGTTTTGACACCGCGTCGATCGCTCATATTGAGCGACCTCGGGTATCCGACAGCGGAAATCTGTGACCTGACTCAGGCCGCTGATGGCCCTGGACCTTGGGTCCCGGGGCCTGGCGAAAGCACCTCGGAAGCCTAGGTCACTGCTGGCCTGCGAACCCCGACTCGGACCGCCGCTGGCCATTCGAGTTGATTTGGGCATTTCCACGGCCCTCCCGATGCTGGAAACCTACCTTGGGAACTCGCGTAAACGTCCGAACACCTCGTACCTGGAGTTTCAGTACAATGGAAGTATGCGGACGAGGAGGAGGAAGAGGAAGAGCACGGACAAGGATAAGGAAGGAGGGGAGAGGAAGAGCAAAAGGAAGGGGGAAGGAGGAGAAGGGAGGAGAAGGAAGGATAATGAAGCAGAAGGACGGAGGAGGAAATAATAGGGACAATTGGGAGGGTGGTGACGGGGGATGTGGAGGAGGGATGAGGAAGGATGCGGAAGAGGTGGCCAGGACAACTGCGAGGAAAGATGTGCAGCCTAAATTTTCCGAGCAGCGGAATGTAAGTGATAAGGGCGCGTCTGACAGCAAGCGCGGTGCGCGGTACCAGCTGTAAACGGCAGCGGAGGAAGGACAGCAATAGCACAGACACGGATGGGGTGAAATAGGCAGGGCAGCGGGACGTACCGTTCGAGTCTGGTGCTCGGACACTTTCGTATTGACCTCGTTACTGCGACCCGGCTGATGGTTGCTGGTTGGCTGCGTCATTGGCCACATTCGGAAACATGCCATCGATGGGCGATATGCTGATCGCGCAGAGGAGACTACTAACACAGGGCGTACCGCATGATTGTTGGCGCTCCATTAACGCAATCAGCTGGAGCAGCGCTCAAGTAGATGATCAGCTTCGTCGTAACCCGTGACCGCGAACGACGACAAAATTTGACGTTCTCGCGGCTGCTGGGTAGATCGACCCGCGTCCTGGTGAGCGGAGCTACGGCGGTCGACCTCATGACGCAGTCACTCAAGTCGACTCTTCACCGCTGGGCGAGGGAACTGTGCAGCGAGCTCGGGGCGGCCTTCTGCCTCTTCTCGTCGATGAACTTTGTGCATGTAGGTTGACGACCGAAGAGTCGAACCTACTGAGATACCCGCAGGTAGACGAAGGCAAGGGAGAGGGCGTCGATCCCTTTCTCCCACGCGCCGCGGGCAGGCGGCGCCGCATCTGTTTCCAGTAGCTGAGCCAGGACGGTAGCAGAATGGATTGAGAGAAAGGTACTATGAGCGGACATCGCGCGCGCGAGCCCCGCCCCGAATCCCGCCAGCGCCTCGCGGGCCTCGGGCCCATGGGAGACGAAGGCGGGGCTCGGGATCGGAGGCGCGAGGTCCACTCAGCGCGCCTGCCCATCCCCTGCGACCTCCAGACGAGGCCGTCACGCAGGGCACTTGAAGGAGTCCACCCGCCTTGGCCCGGGGCGCGCCCCGCAAAAACGCCCCGGCGCGCCCGGGCGCCCCCTTCTCCACGGATGGCAATGTTGGGAGAACAAGGGGTAGAAGAAGTGGAAGACGATGCCGCGTCGCAGATGCCAGCGCGGGCGCTTCCCCGGCACGCCGCGCGCAGAGGGAAGAAAGTCAGATCGCGCGGGCGCATGGCAACCCGAAGCTCTGATCCAAGCGTCTCGCGATCAAAGTGGCGACGACAACTGCCCATGACATGCTCAGAAACTGGTCAACCAACGGGCGCCCCAGATCCAAACTCAAGTTGGCATTCGCATCGGATCTGCCGCGGCAACTGATCAAATAAGTTGCGCTTGGTCGACGCTGTTACAACATCATGTCAATGCCGTGACACTGTAGCGCGATGCGCGAGGCGCTCCATCTCGAGCGCGAAGGATACCCGCGCCCTTGCCCAGGCGAGGCGAGGCGGCAAGGGGCGGGGGGGGCGACGCGCCGCAGCCCGCGGCGGTTGCGCAAGAGAAGATGCGGCGGCCCTTGGGACATTACAACATTACAAGACGCTGTCTTCTCCGGGCATCCGCTTGCACCGAAGGCGCACGCGTTCCAATCGGCAGAGTGGCCGACCGCGCGTTGGTCGCTCTCGAGCAAAAGTAGATCGTTTGGAGGCGCGCCTACGAAGGCGCACAAGCAAGCGTTTGGGGCTCGACGCGCAAAAATGCGCCCCGGGCGCCCTGGGCGGGCGCCGCTGCAATCCCGCGCGCGCCCCAAACGCCCGGTGCCCCGATGGCCAGGCGCGGTCGCCAGGGGCTGCTCCCTGGAAAACCCGCCTGGCGCCGCCCCAGCTAGGTCCGGGCGCGCGTCGGGGGGCGCAGCCGCCGACGCGCGTTGATGGCGCACCCGGACACGCGCCCGCACCTAATCAAGGCGGCGCTTGGTCGAAATCACACTCGGGTGCACGCGCGGCCACCGAGAGCTCCCCCGAACGCGGCCGCAGAGGCCCCTGGGGGGCGCGCGATTGCAGCGACGCTCCGGCGGGCAGGCCCAAATTCAACAGAGTGGTAGTGCCTGCCCCCAAATGGGACAGGCACCACCACTCCAATGCTGTCCTAAACCCCGCGGACACCCCCGATGCCCCCAGACGTCCCCGACGCAAACCAGGGCGCGTCGCTGCAATCGAACAACCAGCAGTTCAGCGCGCCATTGCGCCCTGACGCGCGGACGCTGAAACCGCGCGCGCGAGGCAGGCCGATCGGGCGCAGCGGCGGGCGCCCAGTCCAGCGGGCGGCCCGTTTCACCCAGGCCGACCCAGGGCTAGAGCACGTTTAGGACTAATGACTCCAGGCCCCAAGGTTATGCGATGCACCTCCAACAGTTTACAAAAGAGAGAATGCCACTGAATGAAGAGTCACCGGAATCATGCTTTGCATATGTCGTACTCTGTGTTTCCGACATCATATGAAGAGAAAGTGACATGTATATTGTGACAAGATTTGCGACGGGCGACCTGCCTGGGTGCGTTCGTGCCCTTGAGGTCGCCAAGAGTGTCATGCGTGAGTGGCGGGCGACCTGCCAGGGTAGGTTTATGCCCACAACGCCAACACATGTGTCACGACATGCTGCCGTGTGAGAGTCGCAAGAAATATGGCATGAATGCCAACGTATACGTGACGAAATCATATCATCTTAAATCAATCAACGAAACCTGCGGGCATCAGAATACAAATCACCCCAAATACAGTTGCCATGGATATCGACTTGTCCAATCGTGCGAGTAGCAATCTTATCAAGCCAAATAGATTCACAATCGTTCTCGCCGATCTGATTCCATTTGCTCAGATAGTACGACCAATATCGGTATGTGTTGTCGCGGTAGTGCTCGAGGTCGTAGCGCCGCCGCGCCCAGGGGGGCGCCCTGCGGGTGCCGTTCCGAATGCGATTGCTGGTCATGTGCTGCGAGCCTCGCGGCAGGCGCGGCGGCGCAATCGGCCTCCGCGCCCGCCGCGATCGGCGCGGCAGCTGTTGCAGCCCCGCCACTCCAGTCTGCGTCGCCAGGAACAGGGCCGCCGGAAGACGCCGCGCCCGTGGAGGAGGCAGCGCCCATGCCAGGCCCATCGCGGCGCGGCGGTGGAGGAGAGGGCGATGAGGTAGAGCGGGGGTCGGCGACGGGAGCAATCCCCTCGCCGAAGACTTTGCTCCCCGCAGTGGTCGCAGCAGCGCGATGCCTCGCTCTGAGCTGCGCCATGGTCACAAGGTCCTGACACGTCTCGCCGATCTGGGGAGCGTTTGCGCACATCTTGCACATGTGCTCAAAGGGGCCGGCGCAAACTATTGTGTCCGTCTGGATCCCGAACGCACCTGCCTGGGCCAGCGTCTCAATCCGCTCGCGGGCGCATCCGCCGGCGCTCAAGTCGCGACCAAGATCGCGGATGGCCTGACCAGGGATCGCGCAAGCGCCAACGGTGGCCAGATCGGCGGAGGGAGATTCGCATCTCGCGTCGGTCATCTGATCGAGGGCACGGCCCATCGCAATGTCTCCACGAGATCGGCGTGCTGAGGCAATGCCAGGACGCTCGGCCTTGATCCGCTTGGTCTGCTCCACCCGGGCCGCCTCGTTCGCAGCCCTCTCGTCGCCATGCTGGATATCACCGCTATCAGCGCGGAGTATTTGGGCGATATGTTCCTAAGTGGGAGCGGCCGAGGAAGCGGAGCTTCCTGGGTCAGGCTTGGGCCCTGGAGACTCACTGGATCCCTCGGCATCCCTCTCAGCATATGGGCGCGAAGGATTACCAGCGTCAACCGTGGAGATAGATGCGCCAGGCTGCCGCGCACGCGCGGGACTGTCGCCCGGCCGGTCCTGCCACAACCGGAATGTTGACTGAAAATATCCTTGAAGTGACACATCGGCCACACTTGAATCGCCCCGCAAACTTCGCATTGCACAGAGTCTCGGACAATTAGAGTCCCATGAGCCATTGTGCGAGAGATCTCTAGCAAGACACGCGCGCAAACGCATGGAAGGGCCGAGAGAGGGAGAACGAGGACACGCGACAGCAGGAACAGGCCCCGCAGTCTTAGCGGTCTCCGTCATCTTCTCGGACTCCGGCGGAGTGGCGGGAAATACGGAAGATAGTTCTAACCATTGTTTCCAATGGTGAGCTTTCTTAGGCTCAATATGTTTAGCCATCGCGTCAGCAACCTGTACTTTTGCGCCTACATTTTTGAGCTGCGATTTTTTCATGCTGGCATGTCTCTCTTATCCAATCCAAGTCAATGCGATGAGTGCGATGCAGGCGGCAAACACGGGCGCGCGCCCTTCCTGTGTCATCGCGGAAACTGCCCGGCTGCCCTCGGCCGCGCTGAGGCGCGCCATCGGCCGGGGGCAGCGCCGGCGCGGATAGAGGGCGCGGGGTATGTAGCGCGATGCCCTCGCACGTGATGTTTGTTGATCGCGTCGGCGATGCTGGTGTAACTCGCGTCGATATCCTGGAGCCGGGAGCAGAAACTCTCACTGGCGGCGTCCTCCGTGGAGGCGCGTTGCGTCGCTTCCTCTCGGCGGCCGCGGACGCGCGGGCGATCCCCTCTCGGGCTGGGTCTTGAACCGCAGCTTCCCGAGAAAAAAGCAAAGGCAGACCTTCAGTGCGCACAGCCGCGTCGAGAGCCGCGATCCCGGACTCCGCGGACGAGCGCGATGCCACGGTCTGCTTCTTGCACGCAGTATTGAGAAGGAAAAATCTCGGGGCCCGGAAGCGCCGCGAAGACGCCAGGTCGACTTCGAAACGTTGACACAATCAGCAAAAGAGGCGTCGGTAAAGAGCACAATGGAAATGTGATCCTATCTGTCACCAATCCACCCATGAAGACAGCGCGCGCGCATAGACTTCAAGTAACAGACCAGTCGACGCGCGCTTATCCCATGCGTCATTTAAATTGGTGATCTCTCGCGCCAACATGCATATTGGGCGCGTGAGATCCAGCCTGCGCCAACAGGCCAGGTGCAATATTTTCATCGGGGCACTCGCTGCGACAGGTCCGAGTACGCCTTCATCACTGTAATCCCGCTCTGAGAAAGACGCGTCCACAATGAGGAGTGTCGGCGCGTGGGAGATCGTCGAATGCGATGTGGATGGGGTCGTTCGCGGGTTTTTAACCGACTCGCAAGATCAGGACGCGGGCATGCTAACGGGCGCAGAAGACCGAGGCTGGGTTGAGCCGGGCCTAGGAGCTAGGAGAGGATGATCTCTTTTTCCTAGAACCAGAGATACCAGGTAGCTTGGGCACGCGTTCCATGTGCCGAACAATGCGCCGGTAGGTAAAGCCAAGCACGTCGCGTCAAATTCCACGAACGTTTGATGCAGATGCGCACTGCTTGGCGACATGCCCCGGCAAGATGGGTCGGATCGTGGCCATTCGTTTTTCTCGAAGACTCGTTGTGGTATTCCTGCCATGCATCCTGACCGCAACCCAAATTGTTTCTGCGCATGGCGAAGGTGGGTCGATCTGAACTCCACTGCGTCGTACCAAGCCCCATCCAATTTGCAAATTGCTTCGGGCCCTGCCATCTTCAAATCATCGACGTAGACAGATAAAACAAGATTCAGCGCGTCAAGCTTCCAAGGGCATCCCCATCCAGGGATAGGTCGGAATCCCACTGACTCCAAGCAAACACGGCAGTGGCGCTCCCAAAATACACCCGCCAACGGGCGGCCATAGAGAGCGAGGCGTAGTCGACGAACGGGATTCGCGCATGTGGCCCAAGACGCAGGCAGTCGCCATTTGGGAAAAGATCCACGCGTCAACTGGATCGATTCGACCGTCAACGTAGAGCAATGCCTGCGCGCAGGCTCAGGGCACATGATTATGCTCGCCGCCGCCGCCTGGCAACAGCGCTGCGGCGCCGCGCAACTTGGAGGCCTCAGTGTGCGAAGCGCTGGAAGCGGCATCAGCGAATGCAGCGGCTTGGCCGCCCTCGCCCATCACATCATCGCCCTGGACTACGACGCGGCCCCTGCACATCTGAAATTCCGGGGGTAGTTCTGCGTGCTTGACGGAAGAAAGTTCTAAGATGTCGGCAAAGAGAGCAGTCGCTATCACATTGCGCGTGCGTCTGATCGCGCTGTCGCGCTCCATAACCGCGTCGAGCATCCAAATTCGCTTCTTTTCCACAGCGTTCATATCGTTTGCGAAGTGCGTCTTGCGCTCGTGGTTCTGCAGCAACATCCTTCTCAGTGTGGTCGCGGGTGACGAGGCGCGGCCGCCCCCGGCGAATCGAGTCCAAGCTGTTCCTGTGTTCCTGGCGATAACTGGGGGTGCGTGGCATTATAGGCACATCACCGGCGTTGTGCAACAACGTAAATAAGCCTGCAACACTCGCCGGAATGGCGTCCGGCTGCGAACGGCAGATTGCACGGCGACGATGTCGCGCGGTCCGTCAGGGAGGGCGGCGAAATATATTGTCGGTAGCGCCCTTGACGCTTTCGTCTCTGATGTCGGCGTCGTGGTGTAAATTGTAAGTTACGCGTCGTTCCGCAGCATTCCATGTGGGGCCGTCGCCGCTGTTGGTTCGGAAGCGATGGGCACTTTTGCCTTTTCGAGTCCTTGCGCAAAGAGCGGATCGATTGCGCATCTCCCGTAAATCGGAAAACATGTTTGCGAACTCGCGTTCGGACTTGTCGCTCTTGCTTGGACATGGTGTTCCAACGATCGGGCAAGACGCGGCCTGGCCGGGGCGTGGCCTGAACACGGGTCTGAGCGCGTGGCCGGGGCGTGATCCACCGCCGCTTTACTGTGGAAAATTGCCAACCTTTTCCTCCGGAAAAATTGCCAACCTATTTCCTTCCGGATCCCGGGGGTCGCCTCCCCCCCCCCCCATCCGAAAATCCCCCCCCCCCCTGCCAGGAACCCCGCCTCCCCCACCCCCCCCTCCCTCGGCAATAACCCCCCCCTCCCCTAACCCTCCCCCCCCCCCCCCCCCCCCCCGCTCGAAAAACCCGGGGGGTGGGACACTACCGGTTCGGAAACAACGGACCCCTCCCCCCCCCCCCCCACCCTCCGGATCCCGGAAAACCGGGGGGGGGTCACTACCCCACCGACTAACCCGCCCTAACCAACTTACCCCCACCACCGCCACCCGCCCCCCCCCCCCCCCCCCCCACCCCCCCCCCTACTCACCGCCAGCAAACGACTCCCGGTCCCCACCACCGTCCGCATCACATCCCCCAATGGTGTTCCCAGCACCACTGTCCTCACCACCGCTGTCCCCACTGGTTCCACCACCGCCCCTAGTGTCCCCACCAGTGGCCCCACCACTGTCGCACTGTCCCCGCTGTCCCCAGAACTGTTCCCACCACGGTTCCACCACTCTCCCCACTGTCTCCACGGCCCCAACCACTGCCCGACTATCCCCACTGTCCCCACTGTCCCACTGACTCCTCCGCTGTCCCACTGAGCTGTCCCACTGGTCCCACCACTGTCCCCACTGTCCCCACCACTGTCCCCACTGTACCTCTGTCCCATTGTCCCACCGCCGTCCTCGCCACCGCCTTCACCACTGTCCCCACCACCATTGTACCCTCCACTGTCCCACTGTTTCCACCTCATTCCCCTTGTCCCCACACCACTGTCCCCACCACCACCGTCACCACCACTGTCCACTGTCCCCCCCTGTTCCCACCATTGTCCCCACCACTGTCCCCACCACTACCGTCCCCACCACTGTCCCACTGTCTCACTGTCCCCACCACTGTCCCGCTATCCCCTCACCACTGTCCCCACCAACACCGCCCCCACCACTGTCCGCACCCCCACTCGGTTTTCGAGGGGGGGGGGTTCGAACCGGTAGTGACCCCACCCGGTTTTCCGGATCCGGAGGGGGGGGGGAAGGGGTTCGAACCGGTAGTGACCCCCCCCCCTTTTCATGATGAGCAGGGGGGGGGGGGGGGGGGGGGGGGGGGGGGTTCGAACCATAGTGGCCCCCCCCCCGGTTTGCCGGAGGGGGGGGGGGAGGGGGGGGGGGGGGGGGGGAGGGGTTCGAACCGGTAGTGGCCCCCCCCGGTTTTCCGCCAGCAGCGGTAGAACACGCTCTTTCGGATATTAGAATATTGCCGTCTGGTGTGATCTCGGGCCGCCAGTAGAAACAAATGATTCCGGTCCAACGTTCACTGAGATGACGGCTGTCTCGAGCTTGTCCACCAAGACAGGACGTCGGTAGGTCGAAAAAGCTAAGTGCGGGGCGCGCGGATGCGTCGTAGGATAGCCTCACGCGTTGTTCCTAATAATCAGGCTCAGGAGCTGGAGCAACGGGCTCTGTTGCCTCGGGAAAGACTCGGGAGGCAGTGCTCCGGGAACGGAAGCTCCGGGGAGGTCTGGTTCGGGGAGCTTCGCGATGCTGGGGTCGCCCCATTCAGCTGGGCATCATAGAAATATCGGGTCGTCTTTGACGGGTGGTCCGAGCGGCTAGCGGGCGAGATGTCAAGAAAGATGCCGAGTCCTGTGCTTCCAGGCTGCGGCGTCGGAGGAGACTTTCTTTGTTTTGGAAAATGCGCCTTCGTCCGGGGTCGCGAGGCATCGTCGCCGACAGAGCGACGAGAGGGGCGAGAGAGCCATCGGGCCGTCAAGACACGCTCTCGACTGAGGGCGCCCCAACGACGCGCGCGCCGCGGCGGCGCGCCTCGCCCGCCGCCTCGCGCCCCGCCGCGATCGACGGGGCGCGCGCGCCGCGCCTGGAGGGCGCGCCGCGCCCGAGAAGCGCAACGCGCCGCTTGAGCGGGCGCGCGGGAGCGTGGGCGGGCGAACCTCAACGCATCGCGCAACCCCCCCTCTCCCCGCGTGCCTGCCGCGGGGCGCGCTCGGGGGTCGTGCGTCAAATCGCCTCGCGACTTCGCGCGACTCGCGCCTCGCTGGCGCTGCCCCGCGAGGCATCATCGCCGACAGAGCGACGACCGCGGCGCCCTAGCAGCGAGTGCGCCGCGCGCGGCGCGCCTCGCCCGCCGCCTCGCGCTCCGCCGCGAGCGACAGGGCGCGCGCGCCGCGCCTGGCGGGCGCGGCGCGCCCACTGAGCGCGAACGCAAGGAGCGGCCGCGCGCCGCGGGCGCGCCTCGCCACCCAATGCGACGCGCAGGCGGGGCACGGCGTGCGAGGGGTTTGAAATTGCGAATTGCCGCCCCCGGCCGGCGCGTCGGAATCCGAACCGCTCTCGGCGAAGTGCTCCGACAGAGCCACCTCCTGTCGTTGCGCAGGGAAGCGACTGCAATACTTGAAAATGACTATGAGCGAACGCCACTCGCCCTGCGTGGCAACCTCCTCGAGCGACTTCCCGCGAGATGCAAGGCCCCGCGAGCGGCCTCTGCGCGGGTCGCGCGAAGCCAAAATAAAAATCTGCGTCCGCCACCCCCGCTGCGGACATGGCCGCCCGCAGGGCGCGCCGCGTCTGCGCGGGCGACGCGGCCGCCCGCGGCGCCGCCTCCACGGGCGAAGCCGCGTGCCAACGCCCCGCGCTGCGCACTGGGCGCGCGCCCTCGCCACGTTCGGCGCATGCCCATGCGCGCCGCGCGGTGCCCCCCCGCGGCTCGCTGTTCCGCGTTGGAGGCCGAATGCCAATTGCGCGGTCGGTGAAAACGACTGCCGGCGTCTGTGCGGCGGGGAAGGCGTCCGCGCCGCCCCGCGCCAGGGGCGCCCCTTCGCTGGGAACGCGCGGAAGAAAATGGCAACAAGTCACAAATTAGCGCTCGCCGTGCTGCGCCAGCGTCTGCGCCGGCTGGCGCGCAGGCCATGCGCCGGAGCATCGGCGACTGCATGGGCCGCAGGGGCCGGCGTGGCATCGCGCAGCGGCGCCCGATGGCTGCGCGGGCCCACCTGGCCGCGCGCCCACCTGGCCGCTCGCGCCCCGCCGGGGCAGCGACGACGCGGCGCGCGGGCACGAACAAAAGTTGGCGAACGTGCCCGAGCAGCGAAAGCACAGGCTGGACTACAAGAGCCCTGCCTCGGCAACGGGGAAAAAGCGGGCCTGGCCGCCGCAGGCGACCGCGCAAAACTCGCACCAGCGCCGCGCCGCCGCTTCGATGTCGGCCGCGGCGCGCGCCGTGCATGCGAGCGCGGCCTCGGCCCGCGCCTGCCTGCGCCAAAGTGCTGCATGCTGTCGGATGGCGCGAGTGAGCGCTGCAGCGCGGCACTCGTCGCCCTCGGCCCGCCCGTGGGGGCCGCGATCGGTGCGCCGCTCGCGCGATCGATTGCGGCTAGCGCCGCCGTCAGCGACGGCTGGGGCCGCGCGTCGCTACGTTCGCGCCGCGCGCCTCGGCGCGCGCGAGCGGGCGAACGGGCGAACGGCTGCGCGGCCTGGCCGCGCTCGCGACATCCGCCTGCCGCGCCGCGGCCGTCGCGGGCCCGCGGGCGACCCGCCGCGCGGGCGCCTGCGCGCGAGACGCAAGCGCCGAAAACTACTTGCCAAAGGCGCGCGCGCGCGGCGCCCCGTCCCCTGGGGCCCCGAGGCCGCCCGCGGCACCCAGGCGGCGGCGTCGGAGGCGGCTTTGGCCTTTGCGCGCGCGCGCCAGCCGCAGAATTGTCTGTTTTCATGCCCCGCTTGACTCAGCGAAGCCACGCCAGCCGCGCGCCGGCGCCGCCTCGCGGGCCGGCGCGACGCCCCGCGGCGACCGCGCGTCGTTGCGCGCCAGCACGGCGCCCCCTTCTTCCATCAACAAAAACGGCGCCGCGCGCAAAACACCCTGCAACTGCGGCGTCAGCGACGCCGTCGCGGCCGATGCGCACTTCTTCAGCGCGACCCCTGCAGCGCGCGCGCGCGCTGCGCCATTCCGCGCGGCCCCGCCGCTAGCCGCGGGCGCGCGCGCCGCGCCGCTTGCTTGCCCAGTCGCAAAATGCGCCACGCGCCGGGCGCGGCCAGCTCCTCGTCGAGCACCGGCGCCGCCCGCTCGGCGCCGATCATGCGACGGGCCGCGCGCCTCCCTGGAAGGCGGATCCGCCATGTTCTCCGCGGATGGCGCGCGGTCCACCCATAGCTGCGCGCGTTGCTTGGCCGCGCGCAACCAGATTGAGCGCGCCGGGCAGGCGTGGCCCCGCGCCCGCGCCGACCCATGGCGCGCCCCGCGCTCGGCGCCATAACTGTCGGAAAACAACCGAACGCGCGCGCCCTCGAGCTTGCTGCCGAAGGCGCAGAGGGCAAAGACAATGGACTTCAATTCGAGCGACGCGATCTGCCCGCCCCCGCGCGGCCGGAAATGCCCCGGGAAGCGCTCGGGCGGTTCTACGTCGGAACGGCGCGCGCGCCACTCAGTCACGAGCACCGCGGCGATCCTCGCCGGCGCGCTCCGCGCATCGACGACAGGCCGCGCGGGAGCTGCTGGCGCCTGCGCGAAACCGCGCTCCTGCACCAGGTGGAGGCACCACGCGTCCCCCCACCGCTCCGGCGCTGCATCCACGTCGGGACTTCATCGCGCTGCGTGCGAATGGCTCCGCTTGAACAGCGGCCCCAGCATCGACCGGCCGAGGCGGTGAAACACGCGGCGCCCCAAGGCGAAGCGCCCGCTAGTTTGGGCGCCTGTCCTAGTGCTAGCACGCCGCCTGCGCGCGCCTTCCGCAGGGCCACGCGCCACTTCGCGACTTCGCCGCGGAGGGCGCGCAACGCGTTCCGGCGCTTGAAAGGTCGACCTGCCTGCCCAGGGCGAAAAGTGACGCGGCGCGCCCCAGATTTGCGTCGGCGATCGCCGACGGCCCCAAAATTGCGCGGATCACGCGCGCCACGCGCGACTTTGCGTGGCGCGCGCTTTCGCGGAAGCACGCCCAGAACATTTCATCGACGAAGCGCAGAAGCGGAACGAACACAAGGCGCCGCAAGATGGACGCGAGAGCCGCGCCAATCCGCTCCCAGCCGTAGCCGCTGCCGCGACCGCCCAATGGGAGCGCTCCCAGAGGTTGAATAACTCTTGCTCTAAGAGTTAACATTTGTCTTGTTACATGCATCTTAGAGTAAGAATCTAGCTTGTTGCGTTTTCCTTCTTTTTTCATTCAGGTGGCGCGGACAGTCGATGGGTGGCGATTTAGGTGATTTCGTATTAAATTTCAAGAACCCGCCCATGTTCTCGACCCGAAGTCGAACTTATAAAGCGAAGACGTTCGGCGAAACAAAAAACTTACGACCGCGCGCGCATGAGCTCGTCAACGCGCGACGGTGGGAACTCCACTCAAAAGGACGAATAGCCCGAATAGCCCGCGGGCTTGGCGCGCCCAAACGGGGGGAACGGGGGAGCAGTTGCAAGGAGCTTAGGCTTTGCAGCGGTTCCGAGGACACCCCTGGCCCCTGCGTCCCCGCCCGCAACCTTGGCACCCCGCGGGCGATGGCGAGTCGACTTAAGCCAAACGCGCGCGATGGCACCACGCGGCTCGATGCAAATGATCGCACCACCGTTGGATATTTCATACATAATGAATTGAACATTGGACGGCTCGATGCGCAGGATCCAGCCCGTTTTGAAAATGCCGCCCTCCATCCGAAAGCAGATCCGCCGCCCTCGCACCGCGTCTTCGCCCAACGGGGGGACTGGCGGGGCGGCGCAGGCTCCCTGCCCAGAAATGGCAAACGCGTTGCGCCATCCCTTCTTTTCCTCCCTTGGGCGACGACGACGGTCGACAGCCCGCCGAACTCGCGTCGGCCCGCGTGCTTTCCCTCGTTGCTACATGGGGCCGCGCTGCCATCATCATCGCCCAGCGTCGTCGCCCAGCGGGAGGGGCGCGGGCGGGCGGCGCGGGGAGGGCGTGACCCTGGGGTTCACGACCCGCCCTTCATTGGGCACCCCCCTTCCCGCCGCGCTCCACCCCCTGGTCGACGACGGCGGCCGATGACGAGGGCAGCTCGGAGGAGGAGATGGGAGCGGGGGGGGGGGGGGGCGCTGCCGCCAAGCCGTTTCACGCTCGAGGTGCCGACCGCCCGCGCGCTGCAGCGCCGCAGCCCCCCCGGCCTGGGATCCCATTCCCAGGCATGACGCCTTTGCCGAGGTCCCGTTCGAGATCCCGCCCCCGCCCGTCGGCCGAGGCATTCCGCGATTACTGGGGCAGCGAGCCCCCGCCAGCCTTGGCCGAGCATGCAACGGATTGGGGCCGCGGCTGCGGATCATGGCGGGGGATGCCGAGGGAGGGCGCGGTGGAGGAGGAGGAGGAGGGGGGAGAAGGAGGAGAAGGGGGAGGAGGAGCAGGAGAAAGAAAAGGAGGAGGATAAGGAGGAGGTGGACGAAGAGGATAACGACGACAAGGCGAAGCAAGAGGAGGAGGAAAAGGCAGAGGATGAGGGGGATACGGAGGAGAAGGACGAGGAGGATAATCATAGAGAGGGCAGACGAGGGAGTGGGTGAAACAGGGTCATACATACCACGTTGGGTGGCCGTCGAGGGATCATGGAAGAAACAATTCCGAAAGACAACGAGGAAGCTGAGGAGAGAAAGAGAGATAAAGAGAGAAAGAGAGAGAGAGAGAGAGAGAGAGAGAGAGAGAGAGAGCGTGCGTGCGCGTGCGTGCGTGGAAAAAAAAGAGAGAGAACAACAGTGAATGACACACAAACAGCAGGGCATGGGAGAGAGAGAGAGAGAGAGAATGAGAGAACATAGAAAGAGCGCGGGAAAGAGAGAGAGAGAGAGAGAGAGAGAGAGATAAACAAGAGAGAGAGAGAGAGAGAGAGAGAGAGAGAGAGAGAGAGAGGGAGAGAGAGAGAGAGAGAGAGAGAGAGAGAGAGATAGAGAGAGACCGAGAGAGAGAGAGAGAGAGAGAGAGAGAGAGAGAAGAGAGCGAGAGAGAGAGGAGAGAGAGAGAGAGAGAGAGAGAGAGAGAGAGAGAGAGAGAGAGAGAGAGAGGAGGAGGAAGTGGAACAACACCATTGATACGCAGTGAAATTTGTCGCAATCGGACCCTGCAGACGGAATGAGGGCGACAGGGGAAAGGGATGGGGACCTTAAGGAGATAGGGGAATAGGTATAGCGGGGTGGCAGGTGGACCTATTTCGAGCGCACCCAGACTTACGTGAAGACGTGGCCTGCCATGTATGAAGACTGGCGGCGCGAACCAGACGGAGTCTACCGTAAAGTGCCCTCTCGAGGGAGGTGGGAGGAGGAGAGTGGGGGGAGAAGGTGGAGGAGGAGGGAGAGGAAAAGGTAGAGGAGGAGGAGGGGGAGAAGGAGGAGAAGGAGGAAGAGGAAGGGAGGAGGGTTCGAACGGCCCTCGAAAGGTACGTTGGACCTGCCTCCGCGTGACCAGCTCGCAGACCTACCGCGGGCACGACGAGGTTCGGGCCCCGAACGTGCATCCACCAGCCCCAGAGATACCCGCCAGCTTTCAGCTGGCGCGAGATCCCGTCTCGGGGGTAGGTGGACGCGCGCTCGGCGCCCGAACCTCGTTCTCCCAGGTCTGGAAGTGGGACTACGTGTACCCCATCGTGACAGCCATGTGAGGGGCCCGTCCAGATCCGCCCAGTCAGCCAAACTCGCGGCAATCCTAGTTACGCCCCATTCCTCCCTCGTGATCTTGACCCTGCGTTCTCATTAAACCCTCCTCCACTCCTCCACCTCATTTCCCTTCCCCAGCCTCTCCTCGTGCTTCCCTTTCCCTTCCCATATTCCGTGCCGCCCTCATCCAACAGTCCTCATCCTCCAGGCATCCCGCATCCTATACCATCACACCATCTGCCTCGAGGTGCATTCTTGCCGGCGGCGATCCGCGCCACGGCGCGACAGCGCACAGCTCTCCCAGGACAAGACACTGCATCGAGCTCGGCGCGCAGCGCGTTCCTCGAGCGGGCCGCGGGCTTGCGAGTGTCGCGGCAGGCGGCGGGGTCGAGCATCGATGGCCGATCGGGGATCGGACGTGCAACCGCGCTCAACCCCGCCTCCTGCGGCACCCGCTTAGCGTTGCAGCTCGCTCGAGGAGCGCGCGCTGCGAGAGAGAGAGAGAGAGAGAGGGAGAGAGAGAGAGAGAGAGAGAGAGAGAGAGAAAGAAAGAACAACCAAGAGAGAGAGAGAGAGAGAGAGGGAGAGGAAAAATACAGAGAGAGAGAGAGGGGGAGAGGGAGAGCCCCTCAGAGGAGGAACTAGGAAGAGGAGGAGGAGAAGGAGGAGAAGAAGGAGGAGGGGGAAGGGGGCGAGGAAGAGAAGGAGGAGGCGGCGGTGGACCCGAGGACGAGAAGGAGGAGAGGGCGGAGGAGGGGGGGAGGAAAATAAGCGGAGCTTGAGTAGAGAAAGAGCGGGAGGAGGTGCCAGCGCCCGCCAGTCAGGCGCCGCCCGCGATGGCGATGGCGAGGAGCTGCTTATCCTGCTGGCGGCGGGCGGGGGGATGGGCCGCCCCTCCTCTCCGAGGGCCTTCACCTCCATCCCTCCCTCCTCCTTCCCCTCCTCCACCTCCTCCTTCTCCTCCTCCCTTTTTCTCCTTCTCCTCCTCCCCCTCCTCCTCCTCCTTCTCCTCCTTCTCCCCCTCCCCCCCCCCTCCTCCCCCCTCGAGCCCCCCTCGGATCCCCGGTCGCCCGCCTCCACCCCCCTTCTCCGCCCGTGCCGCCGTCGGCAATTTCGCCGCGCCCCTCACGCGCTTTCGTTGCCCATCCAATCGTGTGTGCCCCGTGTCCTCAGTCGTCGTTAGCGCCCGAATATACCCAGTCCCAGAATCGATCACCGATGCGGCGGCGCGGCGGGCACGCGCACTCGACACCCGACGCGTCGACGTCTGGAGTTGAAAGACGCAGCGTCTCCAACTCGGACGGGGTCGGGTTCCGCCGCGCGCAGGGCCTAGCACTCCAACTTGAACTATCGGCACCGTCGCGGTGATTCACCAGCTCTGACTCGAGACCAAAGCGGGGCGTCCAAGTGGAGAAGGGCATGACACCTACGACCCCGCGGTGCCCTAGGGGGAGGGGGCGGGCTTGACGGGCGAACCCCTCCGCGCGACCCCCGCGCCGTTCGCCCACCGACCGACTTATAGGGGAGGAGGGGGGGGAGGGGGGGTAGAAGGGGGAGAAGGAGGAGGAGGGGGGTAAGGAGGAGAAGGAGGAAGAGGAGGAGGAGGGGGAAGGGGGAGGAGGAGGAGAAGGAGGAGAAGGAGGACAAGGACGAGGATGAGGACGTCAAGGAGGTGGAGGAGGATGATGATGATGATGAAGCGCCTTGAAAGGTCGGTCCTCCCATAACACAAACCTGAGAAGCCACCAATACGCCAAATGCGAAGGTAGAGAGAGAAAGAAGGCGAAGAAGCAGGAAAGAATAGAAGCGGAGAATAGGTAAAGCCCAACCCAGGATTGAAACCCAGGATACTGAAAGAAAACATAAATGAAAGACTGTCCAAGATCCCAAATAAATCCCACCACTAGGTTCCTCTTGTGTTGAATGAAGATAGAGAAACAGAAGAAAGGGATGCCCAAATTTGACTAACAAGATCTTGAGTGACAATTGGGTCCCAACTTTGAAAGCACATGGTCCCAAGGTCTAAAGTAAGAGGTGAAGAAAACTTTCATTAAGTCCCATGAAACCCATTTAACATGAGTAGTGATCAAGGCTGATATATATGACTAAAAGAGAATCTGAATGATAAACTGAACGACCCAAGCACGCAATGAAACCAGAAGATACGGAGGCACGCAAGATGAACGGTCAAAGCCGAATGAGATCCCAACCATGAGAACCCACGCCAGACCTGTCGAGGAATATGTAATATGGATGAATTCAAACTAATATGGAGAACGCAAGGTGGCTGGAATTGTTTATAACCTTTTGTATTTGCAAACCACCATCGTAGGCGAGCCGCCGACGTTTGAACTGAAATGTCTGAGGGCCCTATCCCCAGGACATAAGAAATACATGCAAGAAAGACTGAGAAAGACTGAGAGCCCTCCAAGAAGCCGCAGGCCCACGCACCACGGACACCAGAAGATTCCAGTCTAAGGAAGTCCCAGGAGTGCTCTTCAGCCATACCTCCACCGCCACTTCTCCACGAAGAAATCTCCATCCCACCAGTAATCGGACAAGTACCACACAACCGGGTGAGGCCACCCCGAATCGGGATCGATCCACGTGTCAAAGTACTCCGTTTTCCACACTTTCGTGTAGACTTCGTCTACTTCGCAGTAGTTCCACATTCCGCCCGAGCCATGGGACCACTTGAGACGCTTCTTGGCAGCAAGCATGACTGGAAGGCAGCTTTTAGCCATCCACTGGAGTTGAAAGTTCCCCAGCCGTACCAGACAGGAGCTCCAGAAAGGATTTGAGGCAAAACGGCTACTGACCCGCAACAAATTCTGTCCAAGGAACTCTACGAACCCTCTCATCGGGACCCCGAACGTTGACATACAGGCCATGATAGCCGCTGTCCCGGCAAGCTTTGAAGTGTGGGATTTTGCACCAGTCATATGTGAAATGAGGACCACCAAGGCCCGTCGGTATAAGAAGCCGAGCCGGCAACTTGACCACCCTTCGGAATAGTAGCGGGGAGCAGTATGAAAGTGCCTCAAGATCCCGTTTAGATAGGAAGCAGACTTTGCGGTTAGACCTGCAAAGATTCCCCTGAAAGATAACGTAAGGATCCGAAACCGCGTGATGTAACATACCGAAAGCTTGAGCCCGAGACTGCAGGAGCCGACAGGGGTCAAGTGGAGAGAAGGGGCCCATCCCTCCAAAGCCTAAGGGAGGTGAACAGACGCCGAGGCCCAAGGACTCAGAGGCTTCCCGAGGGGAGGAAAGGATTGTTGCGAAGCCACGGTACCCCTAAGAACATGTGGAGTGTGACGCATTTCTGTGGATTGTATGAACCCAAATTTACAGGAACGATCTCGGAACTTTCAATTGCCAGTGCACGTGAGCAGACGGATGCCCATGCCTCGAATACACAACACTGGAGAGATTTTGAATTCCATGGCCTGACGACCCTCTGAGGGGCAAGCATGAGAGTGTGTTCCCAGATAACTTGAGAAGAGGTTGAAGCAAAACGAGGTAAGACGGATTGAACCAAAATGACTACAGAAAAGCACCAGGACACCAAGACAATCGACAGATGGAGATCCAGGAGATGGGGAGACAGGGGTGTGAGGTACACTTTATCAGGGATCGGACGGCAGTCATCGTCCTGGCCAACGTAGTGAGATTAACAATCCCAGGCCAAACCCATTTTGAACTGAAGTAAAGAAGCAAACTAAGCGCAAAGCAACCCCAAGTTGAAACTTGTCACGTCGAGGCTGTGGGAAATGAGCAAGAACCGACCCCACTACTTTGGCCCCGACAATCGGATTGAGAAGAGCATGATGTAATCCCAGCTCATGAGAAATGACCTGAAGGCCCAATGAAATGAAGCACTTGTAATCCCCGATATTCCCAGATTGAACCAAGAGTCACCGTCCTGGCCAACGTAGTGAGATTAACAATCCCAGGCCAGACCCATTTAGAACTGAAGTGTAGAATCAAACTAAGCGCAAAGCAATCCCAAGTTGAAACTTGTCACGTCGAGGCTGTGGGCAAAGAGCAAGAATCGACCCCACTACTTTGGCCCCGACAATCGAATTGAGGAGAACATGATGTAATCCCAGCCCCAGAGAAATGACCTGAGTGCTCAATGAAATGAAGCACTTGTAATCCCATATATTCCCAGATTGAACCAAGAAATGAGCTGAGGGCCCAATGGAATGAAACACTTGAGCCGTATCTTCGGAACGATCTTGATCACATCAGGAAGCGAGGTTTGCAAAGCAAATGGCACCTTACATTGGCCCCGTTACTCCCAGACTCCACCGTGATAAGATCTCCCACATCTTCAAACATATCCTTAATGAAGAGGAGGGCCACAATGCAGCTGCCAGCAAAGATCTGCGATTTGTCATGGGGCCTCTCCTGCTTTGGGCAGACCTCTGGGCCAATAAAGGCCTCTTTGGTGTAAAAGCGCGCATTGAACAAATGAATGTCCTTGAAACGAAATGTTTGGAGCCCAAAGTGCCAAAGAATCTTCGTGACATCCCTGGTAGTGAGGTATCCGTGCTCTCCCAAGACTGGAATGCTGTCTGAAACCAAGGGACCTTGATTATCAATGATGAAAGGCGTCAGCTCACGAACTGTGATGATTTGGAAATGTTCTCCAACCTTGGCCTTGAAGGTATTCAAACCCGTGAGCTGAGGTACGAAAACCATAATGTAACGCCTTGAGCTCGTGTGGTCTGTGCCGCCCTTCGGAGCGAATATTGGGCAGCCTGAGTGGTCGTGTTCCAACTGTGACTTGAACACAGGTGGGCCCAACTTGCTGATCCAGGGCTTCTTGTCCTGTTCCCAGCTTTTGGGAGCTGGTTGCGACCTCCTGTCAGGCGAGTCGACCTCCGCTTCAGATCCTGAGGTAGAGCCCCTGGTGTCTGAGCCCCCCGAAGACGGGGGGGAGTGCCTGACAGGCGCTTCCTCTCGGTAGTCCTGTGTCTCTGGCAAGGCCTCGTCCGGATCTGGCTTGGAAACCGACGCACCACCCTGCAATTGTTTCTTGGACCCACCTGAGAACTGCATCTTCCTGGCAATCGGTGATCGGCTCCGAGACAAGGAGTCACCCCTGTGCACAGGTGCTGGAGGCGGGGTAGGGAGCACCCTGGACTCGCGAGAGTCAGCACCTGACGATGCTTTAGCCTTGAGGCCCTGATTCCTGATCTCGACCGTCCTCGCTTGGTCCTCCTTTTTCTGCTCGAGCTTCTTCTGCAGCTTGGCTTTCTTCTCATTCGTGGTAAGCACGGGCTTCGGCTCCATCTTATCAAAACGCTTCCGAGCCCAACAATCCAAGGCGTGGCGATCGAATCCAAAGAAAAGAGGAACTGTCGGCTGAATCTGATTCCCAACCAAATCCAGATCCTGAGAGTAACAGGTGTCCGTGGTGAAAAGAAAGGTAGCCCCGCTGGGCGCAGTACGGTAACAAATGTGAGTCTGGATCACGCCAGACAAAGCCAATGGCTACTGAAGGCGAAGGTGAAGCGGTTGCCGAACCCAATCAAGCATTTCTTGAGCAAGACCCAAACGAAACTTTTTGTCCCGGGAGCCCTGAGGGGAGAATAAGGTGGTCCAGGCATCCTTGTCATACCTGAAAACATATCCCCTATGCGAGCGTGAGTGGGTACGGCTGCCCCCAAAGTTATCAAAGGAGCGATTCTGAATGACCCAATGCTTGCAATATTGAAACAGCCTCGACGAAAAATCTTCTGGATGTCTTTGCATGTGTGAAACCCAACTAATAGCTGAATCCAAATGGAAAATAGCCCATGAAACATCTTTGTATCCCTTGGTTTTGCGATTTCTGCGTAAACTAAACTGTTCGGGAGATTCCCCCGGGAGCCTTTTGAGTTTCAACATGATCCTGATACATTGATTTTGAGCCTTGGTAATCAAATCCGCCGTCGTCTTACAAGGGACCCAGGCAGCACCTCTGGAGCGGATAATCCCCCCCGCCATACAGTTAAGTTTTGAGAGACGTTTTGACATGGGGATCTGCTCGCTGATCAAGAACCTACTGTTAGCCCAAAAGGCTTTGTTAATCTGTGAAATACCCTGCTTGACATCTTCGTGACAGGATCCAGTGGCAGAGAGAATCGGACCCAACACCTTAGCCTCCGGTACAACAGACCAAGTTTTCCCAAAGGGATCGGACCAATTGTATCCTTGAAAGAAATAGGGGTAGGCCGGAAGGATTTCCCGATCGTCTTTGAGTTTGAGCCGATGTTCATTCCAGAGCTCCGACTCTACCAGTGCAGTCAGAGTTGCAAGGACTTGTTCCGAGGACGCCACCACGAAGATATTATCTGACCAGCTGAGAAGGGCAATCCTGAAATCGAAGCCCAACTGCTCACAACGGATAGAGATTCCCAAAGAAGAATGGTGATTTTCTCCAGGGTGGAGGCGAAGCAATCTTCTACGGAAGCGCGCGCCAGTATGCATGCAGTCCCAGCTCCCTGCATCAACCCACGGTCTCTCTGGATAATCCCAGTGTTTGAGTCCAAAAGAGAGATGGAGACTCGAGGGTTCCTATGCAATCTGATGCAGCCAACTGTTAAAAAAGAGGGACTCCCCGTCCCAGTAGACTCCGCAGGACTAATCCATAACGAATCTGATCGTGGTGAGCTTTGATGTCAGTAATCCCAACCATTCTTTTGTTAAAATGATCTCGGCCGTATTCTAAAATGTGATAGACACTGGTATGAAGTTCTTGTAATTGTCCACCTTTGCTGAGCCCAAAAATAAGACCTTTGAGACCTTTTGAATCAGTGTATGAATCCAAAACTGGCAGAATGGCCCTTGCCACATATGCGTGCCCGATCTTGGCAATTGCTGGCTGGGGAATGACAACTCTGGTTTGAGAGGGGGTTCCAAAACCCTTGATCTTGTTACCCAGGTGGCCCCCGAATGTGACATCATTCCAAAATTCGGGATCGCCTAGGCAGGCCTGTATACACCCCGTGAGCCTCTGGGACCATCCCGAGGCTTTTACTACCGCCGTACAGGCGAACTCTGTGTCGATCTTACGGGGTGCCTTGATGTTGTCCAGCGCGTCTTCCAGCAGGGAAGGAATGATGGGGTCGTTGTAGAAGTTGAAGAAACCCAAAGAGCGAAGCCAGGCGAAGTCCTCTTGCCGCTCCGATTCTGAGAGTCCCCACCTCTCGCTGTATTCTTCAGCCACCAGTTTGGTACAGCGGTCCACTTCAAAAATCTTGACTTGATCTACACAGAAACCCAAAATGGGTAGGAGTGTCTTGCGGGAGGCCCAGACCTGTTTTCCTTGAGAGGCGTTGAGCGCAACCTGAGCCAAATCGCGTTGAAGTCTAGTTATTTTGAGAGCTTTCAAGAGGAGCTGACCCAATGAGACCCTCGTGGCTTCGTTAAGTTCGGAGTTGAACCGTGTCCTGAGACTCTTGACCCAAAATGGCTCTTCGGCAAATCTCCTAAAACTCCTTGGGGGAGCCTGAGTCGCTTCATAAACCTGGCCCAACATGTTCCCAGAAATCAAAGGAGAGGGTGAGGTCCCTTGGGTCATGATACCTGACCGCACATGAATCGGGCTGTTCTTCGTCATTTAAACGAATAAGTTCCGATGATTCGGGAAACAGACCTTGGGCGATCTTCCTAACCTCCAAAATGTTTGTAGGAGTCCACCTGAGAGGTCTCCTCTTACGCATCTGCTGGTGAAAGGCCAGCACATCACAGCCAACAAGAGCATGGTCCCCTGGGACGCCCGCCCAGCGGGCGAAACAATCAAAAGTGAGATCACTCCTGGCGAGAGCTATGTGATCGATCGTGCTGTTGGCCAGAGAGAGCGCCTGATCACCATCAGGCTTCCTAGTGAATTGCATGGAGGTCTCTTGGAACCTGAGAGGACACCAACGGAGATTGAGGCATGAACAAGCTTCACTGAATGATCGGAATTTCGGATCTCCGTTACCTTGATCGGCATTCATGTCCCCCAACCAAGAAAGAGTAGACCCCACGGGGCGGGATCGACCGAGTTGGATGGCACAGTTGAGAGAATCATGGAAAAAATCGTGGGCAAGATGAGAGAAGAGAAAGGATCTGGCATGATGGTGGCAACCATCGAGACAGTCGGGACGAAGATCAACACGGATAGATCTCCAATCGCAGACAATGTCTTTCACACGTTTTCTCAGAGACTTGTGCACAAGCACGCCCATGGCCCTACACCCAGGGCCAGAGTGATGGCGGTAGTAAGCGTGGCCATTGAAAACAGGGCGTAGTAGCCCATCGTTTTGAAGACAGCCCTTAAAATCCGCCTCTAAGATACAAATTAAGCCCCAGCACTTCAGCTCGAGCAAATCTAGGTTGGCTTGCATTTGAGTCTCGTCGGCCCTTTTACCCTGCACAGCTGAAACTCGAGAGGTCATCGCAGTCCTAGTGCCTTGGCCTAATTACCACGTGCTTCTAACGCTTTGAGCGTCTCTACGGAAATGCACCTCGTCCAGAAAAAACTGTGGAGGTGCGTGGCAGGAGGAGGTGCCAGATGAGGAGGAAGAGGAAGTGGACCGATTCTAAAGTTCGCCTGCACAAGGCACGCGATTCGGGGCAGGGGATCGGGGGTGGGAAATAATTATTGGCGGCCCCTCTATTAGCAATAGTTTGTTCCGATGTTCGTATCCGCCTCGTATACACTTCTGCCCCATTCTTCCTCTCCCACCTCCTCTTCCTCCTCCCTCTCCTTCCCGTCCTCCTCCCGCCCTACCCTGCCCCTTATCCTCATTATTCCCCTTTTCCTTCCTCCTCCATCACTTCTTCGTCCTGCTCCCCCCCCTTCCTGCTCCTCTTCCTCCTTCTCTTGATCCTGCTCCTCCCCCCTCCTGGATGGGCCGCTGGGCAGGTGGCGCGAACGACGAGATGGGCCAGATGGAGGGGGCCCGCTGACGGTGAGAGGCACCGTCTCGCTTCCTCGCGCCAGCCGGCCTCGATGCTCGCTCCCCATGTCTCATTATCCTCCACATCCTCCTTCTCCTTCTCCTTCTGCAGGTCTCAATTGGGCGGCGGTCCTCTATGGCCGACGCTGGTTGCGCCGACGCCTGCGGCCCTGCTGCGCACCGCGCTTGGGCGGCGCGGCATAGAAATTCTTGGCCGTGCCCGAGTACCCGCACACGTTGAAGCAGCTGAACACTGTCTGCTCCAATCGCCTCCTATGGGCCCGCGACGCAGCCTGCCGCAGGGTAAGGTTCAACGTCTCATCCACAAACGTGGAATACCAAGACGGGTTGCCAAGATTCCAAGACCTGCGTTGAGCGCGAACCAACGTTATGCAACCCCGCCAACCCCATACAAGGAGTAAACTAATAGCGTCAGATGGTTTCCTCCTTGGGGGAACGGTTCGCCCCCGCCCTCCCCCCCCGACATCTTGCGCCCGAAACTTTCCGCCCCTCTGCCTTTCTATCCCCCGCGCGTCGGCGCTTGGCCAGGCCAAGCGATGAAATCAAACTATTGAAGAAGTCTCAGGCGGGCGCCGAACTGGATCGCGAAGTAACTGCACCTTGCATGCCTACCGAATTTCTTCTCGCCCTCGCACGCGCGCGGGCGCCGTCCTATATCAGGCCCGTTAGGCCTGAGTTGGACCCCTACGAACCTCGACGCTTACTATTCATTTCGACCATATTCCCCCATCCCCCCCCCCCCTACTCCTCCTCCCCCCATCCGTCTCCCCCTCCTGCGCGTGGCCAGGCGGGGGCGCGCGCGGCGTTGGGGATATGCGACGCACTCGCGACCCATCCCCCCGCCCACCCCCTTCTCCCCCCCCCCCCCCCTCCCCCGCGGGAGAGGGGGGGCGGGGCGATGGCAGGAGGCGAAGGAGGAGGGGGTGGAGGAGAAGGGAAGAGGAGGGAAGGAAGGGGCAGATGAGGATAAGGAGAGGGAGGAGAAGATGAAGCGCGGGGGAAGTGGATGACGGGAAGGTGGAGGAAGCATGCGTTCCCCTCTCGAAATGGCACCCCGATCAGGTCCCCGAGCTCACCATCCTGCAGGCGCTTCGGCCGCTCGCTTTTTGCCTGCCGTGAGAACCCCCTCTCCCATCCCTCCCCTCTCCTCCTTCCTCCTCATTCCCTCTTCCCTCCTCCATCCACTATCTCTTTCTCTCTCTCTCTCTCTTTCTCTCTCTCTCTCTCTCTCTCTTTTTTGTAGTCTCGGCTCGAGAGTACCCTGCACTCAGACCGCAGCCGCGACGCGAAGCGCCCCGCCTCGGAGTCAGACTCCCAGGCCTCGCGACACCGGAGGGGTCCCAGCAGGACCCTACTGATTCGCGTCACCTCTTCCCCCCCCGCCAGAGCGCCCGCCGCAATGGCCCCCGCCAAGCCGGAGCGCCGTCGCTCTTCCAAGCGGCCGCCGAGCTCACGTCCTGCAGCTGAAGGGTCTCTCCTCCAACGCAAACAGGACTGCATTGCAGCTTTCAAGCAAGCGGGGTCTGACCGCCCCACGGCCGCATACAACGGGCTCGCCGAGCTGAACGCGGACGAGCTGCAGGCCACGTACGACATGCACAAGACCAACACAAAGAAGCTCGGCAGTGCCTTGATCCGCATGTGTGCCGCCAACCAGATTAGCTACACGCTGGATCACCACCAGCGCAGCAAGCCTAAGCGCAGTGGTGGTGACACATCTTACCCACCAGCTGCGTCCGCACGTCTTCAGGCTGCGGACGCCCAATTCATTGCCTTGGACCCGGCCTTCTGGAAGGTCCCAGTCCTGGCCGAACCCACATCACTTGACGACGGCAAGACGTACAAGCCCAGCATCAGCCTCCACGACTACGAGAGCGGTGAACGGCTGCTGCAGCACCACCTCGTGCAGGGTAAGCGTACCACGGGTCAGCTTGCGATTGCTGTCATGGGCCCAAAAAACGATAACTACGTCGGTACCGAGCTCGCCGTCCCCGTGCTGAAGCGCACCCCAAGGCGCCCAAAGTGGTCCACACGCACGTCCCCGTGACCGTGTACCAGCTGGGCACCAAGGAAGTCGCCTGCACGGAAAAAGTAGCCGTCGCCACCATTGATCCTGCCGACCACGCATGCTGGATTCGGGTGACCATACATGAAACCGAAGCCATCGCCGCAGTCCCCTCCATGCATCAGGCCTTCGAGGATCAGTTTTCGGGAGGCGCCCCCGTGAACGGTGGTCCACGCGCCAAGGGTCCTTTCCGAGGGGATTCCGCTCCACAGGACAAGGCGCGCCAAAACCAAAAGCACAGGGAGTCCAAGAAAGACGCTCGCCGCCAGGAGCTCGATAGTCAGATCCAGGACACCTTCAAGGCCCTCTTCCACGGCAACTTTAAAGCCGTCACCATCCTCGAACCCTGCAAAAGCCTAGGCAGGTACGGATCGGGCGTCGGAAAGAGGTCCCTGGCTGCCACCTTCGGCGTCAGTCTTCAAGCGGTTGACAAGGTCTTGGCGGGTTCAGGGCAACTCGGCGCCACCTATGACCTCAGCAACGTAGGTGCAGACGAGCCCACTGCAGACAAGTACCAGACCGTGTGGTTCCCTGAGGACCAGCCCATCACGATGGCAGATGCGTTCCAGAAGTCGGTGGACTTCAAGGCCCTAGGAGTCGTCAGGCATGGCAAGTCAGGCTTATTGGGGATCCGTGTTGCACGAGGGTCAGACGCCGCCAAGGCTGCTGCCGTCAGCATCCGTGGCTGTGAAGCCACCCTCGCCAAGACGCGATACCGCATCACTGGCATTGCGGCACGCCACGCCACGCTGACCCAGCTCGCTAAGACTCTCACGGGCCCGTCCGTCAAATGGGACTGTGAGGTCTACCACGCCGCCTGGGACCCAGCCACTTCGGCTCAGTTTGCCTTAGTGCGCGCCCATCGTCCCCACCCACATATACGGTACAGGTCGCAGGGTGCCCCATCCCGTGGAGCATCACCGAGGCCCCGTTGGCTGAGGTCGTGCCGAAGAGGGACAACGTTACCATTGTCACCCCTACAACTATCACAGAGCCTGTGACGCCGCCCGCCCGTGGTGGCGGCTTCAGCCCCGCCACGGGCACACTCCTAACCAAAGCGGCCCAGAGCCCCTACCTCCACGACCTCATGACTGCCACGCCAAAGGCAAGGGCGTCG
>CAUYUJ010000325.1:298813-336313 GCA_963575745.1 Prorocentrum cordatum
AACCAAAATGACTACAGAAAAGCACCAGGACACCAAGACAATCGACAGATGGAGATCCAGGAGATGGGGAGACAGGGGTGAGAGGTACACTTTATCAGGGATCGGACGGCAGTCATCGTCCTGGCCAACGTAGTGAGATTAACAATCCCAGGCCAAACCCATTTTGAACTGAAGTAAAGAAGCAAACTAAGCGCAAAACAACCCCAAGTTGAAACTTGTCACGTCGAGGCTGTGGGAAAAGAGCAAGAACCGACCCCACTACTTTGGCCCCGACAATCGGATTGAGAAGAGCATGATGTAATCCCAGCTCATGAGAAATGACCTGAAGGCCCAATGAAATGAAGCACTTGTAATCCCCGATATTCCCAGATTGAACCAAGAGTCACCGTCCTGGCCAACGTAGTGAGATTAACAATCCCAGGCCAGACCCATTTAGAACTGAAGTGTAGAATCAAACTAAGCGCAAAGCAATCCCAAGTTGAAACTTGTCACGTCGAGGCTGTGGGCAAAGAGCAAGAATCGACCCCACTACTTTGGCCCCGACAATCGAATTGAGGAGAACATGATGTAATCCCAGCCCCAGAGAAATGACCTGAGTGCTCAATGAAATGAAGCACTTGTAATCCCATATATTCCCAGATTGAACCAAGAAATGAGCTGAGGGCCCAATGGAATGAAACACTTGAGCCGTATCTTCGGAACGATCTTGATCACATCAGGAAGCGAGGTTTGCAAAGCAAATGGCACCTTACATTGGCCCCGTTACTCCCAGACTCCACCGTGATAAGATCTCCCACATCTTCAAACATATCCTTAATGAAGAGGAGGGCCACAATGCAGCTGCCAGCAAAGATCTGCGATTTGTCATGGGGCCTCTCCTGCTTTGGGCAGACCTCTGGGCCAATAAAGGCCTCTTTGGTGTAAAAGCGCGCATTGAACAAATGAATGTCCTTGAAACGAAATGTTTGGAGCCCAAAGTGCCAAAGAATCTTCGTGACATCCCTGGTAGTGAGGTATCCGTGCTCTCCCAAGACTGGAATGCTGTCTGAAACCAAGGGACCTTGATTATCAATGATGAAAGGCGTCAGCTCACGAACTGTGATGATTTGGAAATGTTCTCCAACCTTGGCCTTGAAGGTATTCAAACCCGTGAGCTGAGGTACGAAAACCATAATGTAACGCCTTGAGCTCGTGTGGTCTGTGCCGCCCTTCGGAGCGAATATTGGGCAGCCTGAGTGGTCGTATTCCAACTGTGACTTGAACACAGGTGGGCCCAACTTGCTGATCCAGGGCTTCTTGTCCTGTCCCCAGCTTTTGGGAGCTGGTTGCGACCTCCTGTCAGGCGAGTCGACCTCCGCTTCAGATCCTGAGGTAGAGCTCCTGGTGTCTGAGCCCCCCGAAGACGGGGGGGGAGTGCCTGACAGGCGCTTCCTCTCGGTAGTCCTGTGTCTCTGGCAAGGCCTCGTCCGGATCTGGCTTGGAAACCGACGCACCACCCTGCAATTGTTTCTTGGACCCACCTGAGAACTGCATCTTCCTGGCAATCGGTGATCGGCTCCGAGACAAGGAGTCACCCCTGTGCACAGGTGCTGGAGGCGGGGTAGGGAGCACCCTGAACTCGCGAGAGTCAGCACCTGACGATGCTTTGGCCTTGAGGCCCTGATTCCTGATCTCGACCGTCCTCGCTTGGTCCTCCTTTTTCTGCTCGAGCTTCTTCTGCAGCTTGGCTTTCTTCTCATTCGTGGTAAGCACGGGCTTCGGCTCCATCTTATCAAAACGCTTCCGAGCCCAACAATCCAAGGCGTGGCGATCGAATCCAAAGAAAAGAGGAACTGTCGGCTGAATCTGATTCCCAACCAAATCCAGATCCTGAGAGTAACAGGTGTCCGTGGTGAAAAGAAAGGTAGCCCCGCTGGGCGCAGTACGGTAACAAATGTGAGTCTGGATCACGCCAGACAAAGCCAATGGCTACTGAAGGCGAAGGTGAAGCGGTTGCCGAACCCAATCAAGCATTTCTTGAGCAAGACCAAAACGAAACTTTTTGTCCCGGGAGCCCTGAGGGGAGAATAAGGTGGTCCAGGCATCCTTGTCATACCTGAAAACATATCCCCTATGCGAGCGAGAGAAGGTACGGCTGCCCCCAGAGTTATCAAAGGAGCGATTCTGAATGACCCAATGCTTGCAATATTGAAACAGCCTCGACGAAAAATCTTCTGGATGTCTTTGCATGTGTGAAACCCAACTAATAGCTGAATCCAAATGAAAAATAGCCCAAGAAACATCTTTGTATCCCTTGGTTCTACGATTTCTGCGTAAACTAAACTGTTCGGGAGATTCCCCAGGGAGCCTTTTGAGTTTCAACATGATCCTGATACATTGATTTTGAGCCTTGGTAATCAAATCCGCCGTCGTCTTACAAGGGACCCAGGCAGCACCTCTGGAGCGGATAATCCCCCCCGCCATACAGTTAAGTTTTGAGAGACGTTTTGACATGGGGATCTGCTCGCTGATCAAGAACCTACTGTTAGCCCAAAAGGCTTTGTTAATCTGTGAAATACCCTGCTTGACATCTTCGTGACAGGATCCAGTGGCAGAGAGAATCGGACCCAACACCTTAGCCTCCGGTACAACAGACCAAGTTTTCCCAAAGGGATCGGACCAATTGTATCCTTGAAAGAAATAGGGGTAGGCCGGAAGGATTTCCCGATCGTCTTTGAGTTTGAGCCGATGTTCATTCCAGAGCTCCGACTCTACCAGTGCAGTCAGAGTTGCAAGGTCCTGTTCCGAGGACGCCACCACGAAGATATTATCTGACCAGCTGAGAAGGGCAATCCTGAAATTGAAGCCCAACTGCTCACAACGGATAGAGATTCCCAAAGAAGAATGGGTGATTTTCTCCAGGGGGGAGGCGAAGCAATCTTCTACGGAAACGCGCGCCAGTATGCATGCAGTCCCAGCTCCCTGCATCAACCCACGGTCTCTCTGGATAATCCCAGTGTTTGAGTCCAAAAGAGAGATGAGACTCGAGGGTTCCTATGCAATCTGATGCAGCCAACTGCTAAGAAAAGAGGGACTCCCCGTCCCAGTAGACTCCGCAGGACTAATCCATAACGAATCTGATCGTGGTGAGCTTTGATGTCAGTAATCCCAACCATTCCTTTGTTAAAATGATCTCGGCCGTATTCTAAAATGTGATAGACACTGGTATGAAGTTCTTGTAATTGTCCACCTTTGCTGAGCCCAAAAATAAGACCTTTGAGACCTTTTGAATCAGTGTATGAATCCAAAACTGGCAGAATGGCCCTTGCCACATATGCGTGCCCGATCTTGGCAATTGCTGGCTGGGGAATGACATCTCTGGTTTGAGAGGGGTTCCAAAACCCTTGATCTTGTTACCCAGGTGGCCCCCGAATGTGACATCATTCCAAAATTCGGGATCGCCTAAGCAGGCCTGTATACACCCCGTGAGCCTCTGGGACCATCCCGAGGCTTTTACTACCGCCGTACAGGCGAACTCTGTGTCGATCTTACGGGGTGCCTTGATGTTGTCCAGCGCGTCTTCCAGCAGGGAAGGAATGATGGGGTCGTTGTAGAAGTTGAAGAAACCCAAAGAGCGAAGCCAGGCGAAGTCCTCTTGCCGCTCCGATTCTGAGAGCCCCCACCTCTCGCTGTATTCTTCAGCCACCAGTTTGGTACAGCGGTCCACTTCAAAAACCTTGACTTGATCTACACAGAAACCCAAAATGGGTAGGAGTGTCTTGCGGGAGGCCCAGACCTGTTTTCCTTGAGAGGCGTTGAGCGCAACCTGAGCCAAATCGCGTTGAAGTTTAGTTATTTTGAGAGCTTTCAAGAGGAGCTGACCCAATGAGACCCTCGTGGCTTCGTTAAGTTCGGAGTTGAACCGCGTCCTGAGACTCTTGACCCAAAATGGCTCTTCGGCAAATCTCCTAAAACTCCTTGGGAGAGCCTGAGTCGCTTCATAAACCTGGCCCAACATGTTTTCCCAGAAATCAAAGGAGAGGGTGAGGTCCCTTGGGTCATGATACCTGACCGCACATGAATCGGGCTGTTCTTCGCCATTTAAACGAATAAGTTCCGATGGTTCGGGAAACAGACCTTGGGCGATCTTCCTAACCTCCAAAATGTTTGTAGGAGTCCACATGTGAGGTCTCTTCTTACGCATCTGCTGGTGAAAGGCCAGCACATCACAGCCAACAAGAGCATGGTCCCCTGGGACGCCCGCCCAGCGGGCGAAACAATCAAAAGTGAGATCACTCCTGGCGAGAGCTATGTGATCGATCGTGCTGTTGGCCTGAGAGAGCGCCTGATCACCATCAGGCTTCCTAGTGAATTGCATGGAGGTCTCTTGGAACCTGAGAGGACACCAACGGAGATTGAGGCATGAACAAGCTTCACTGAATGATCGGAATTTCGGATCTCCGTTACCTTGATCGGCATTCATGTCCCCCAACCAAGAAAGAGTAGACCCCACGGGGCGGGATCGACCGAGTTGGATGGCACAGTTGAGAGAATCATGGAAAAAATCGTGGGCAATATGAGAGAAGAGAAAGGATCTGGCATGATGGTGGCAACCATCGAGACAGTCGGGACGAAGATCAACACGGATAGATCTCCAATCGCAGACAATGTCTTTCACACGTTTTCTCAGAGATTTGTGCACAAGCACGCCCATGGCCCTACACCCAGGGCCAGAGTGATGGCGGTAGTAAGCGCGGCCATTGAAAACAGGGCGTAGTAGCCCATCGTTTTGAAGACAGCCCTTAAAATCCGCCTCTAAGATACAAATTAAGCCCCAGCACTTCAGCTCGAGCAAATCTAGGTTGGCTTGCATTTGAGTCTCGTCGGCCCATTTACCCTGCACATTGAGTGCACATACGAGACCCCTCACGTGAGCATCTCAAAGAGATAGTGCTTCGTCGATTGTGTCTTTGAGCGTCTTACGGAGCGCTTCGTCGGGAGGTGGAGGTGCGTGGAGGAGGAGGTGCCAGAGGAGGAGGAAGAGGAGGTGGACGTATTCTATAAGTTCGCCTGCCACAGGCACGCGATCGGGGCAGGGGCATCGGGGGCTGGGAAATAATTATCTGGCGGCCCCCCTCTATTATGCAACAGTCCGCCATCCTGGTCAGGGCGCCTCGTATACACTTCTGCCCCATTCTTCCTCTCCCACCTCCTCTTCCTCCTCCCTCTCCTTCCCGTCCTCCTCCCGCCCTACCCTGCCCCTTATCCTCATTATTCCCCTTTTCCTTCCTCCTCCATCACTTCTTCGTCCTGCTCCCCCCCCTTCCTGCTCCTCTTCCTCCTTCTCTTGATCCTGCTCCTCCCCCCTCCTGGATGGGCCGCTGGGCAGGTGGCGCGAACGACGAGATGGGCCAGATGGAGGGGGCCCGCTGACGGTGAGAGGCACCGTCTCGCTTCCTCGCGCCAGCCGGCCTCGATGCTCGCTCCCCATGTCTCATTATCCTCCACATCCTCCTTCTCCTTCTCCTTCTGCAGGTCTCAATTGGGCGGCGGTCCTCTATGGCCGACGCTGGTTGCGCCGACGCCTGCGGCCCTGCTGCGCACCGCGCTTGGGCGGCGCGGCATAGAAATTCTTGGCCGTGCCCGAGTACCCGCACACGTTGAAGCAGCTGAACACTGTCTGCTCCAATCGCCTCCTATGGGCCCGCGACGCAGCCTGCCGCAGGGTAAGGTTCAACGTCTCATCCACAAACGTGGAATACCAAGACGGGTTGCCAAGATTCCAAGACCTGCGTTGAGCGCGAACCAACGTTATGCAACCCCGCCAACCCCATACAAGGAGTAAACTAATAGCGTCAGATGGTTTCCTCCTTGGGGGAACGGTTCGCCCCCGCCCTCCCCCCCCGACATCTTGCGCCCGAAACTTTCCGCCCCTCTGCCTTTCTATCCCCCGCGCGTCGGCGCTTGGCCAGGCCAAGCGATGAAATCAAACTATTGAAGAAGTCTCAGGCGGGCGCCGAACTGGATCGCGAAGTAACTGCACCTTGCATGCCTACCGAATTTCTTCTCGCCCTCGCACGCGCGCGGGCGCCGTCCTATATCAGGCCCGTTAGGCCTGAGTTGGACCCCTACGAACCTCGACGCTTACTATTCATTTCGACCATATTCCCCCATCCCCCCCCCCCCTACTCCTCCTCCCCCCATCCGTCTCCCCCTCCTGCGCGTGGCCAGGCGGGGGCGCGCGCGGCGTTGGGGATATGCGACGCACTCGCGACCCATCCCCCCGCCCACCCCCTTCTCCCCCCCCCCCCCCCTCCCCCGCGGGAGAGGGGGGGCGGGGCGATGGCAGGAGGCGAAGGAGGAGGGGGTGGAGGAGAAGGGAAGAGGAGGGAAGGAAGGGGCAGATGAGGATAAGGAGAGGGAGGAGAAGATGAAGCGCGGGGGAAGTGGATGACGGGAAGGTGGAGGAAGCATGCGTTCCCCTCTCGAAATGGCACCCCGATCAGGTCCCCGAGCTCACCATCCTGCAGGCGCTTCGGCCGCTCGCTTTTTGCCTGCCGTGAGAACCCCCTCTCCCATCCCTCCCCTCTCCTCCTTCCTCCTCATTCCCTCTTCCCTCCTCCATCCACTATCTCTTTCTCTCTCTCTCTCTCTTTCTCTCTCTCTCTCTCTCTCTCTTTTTTGTAGTCTCGGCTCGAGAGTACCCTGCACTCAGACCGCAGCCGCGACGCGAAGCGCCCCGCCTCGGAGTCAGACTCCCAGGCCTCGCGACACCGGAGGGGTCCCAGCAGGACCCTACTGATTCGCGTCACCTCTTCCCCCCCCGCCAGAGCGCCCGCCGCAATGGCCCCCGCCAAGCCGGAGCGCCGTCGCTCTTCCAAGCGGCCGCCGAGCTCACGTCCTGCAGCTGAAGGGTCTCTCCTCCAACGCAAACAGGACTGCATTGCAGCTTTCAAGCAAGCGGGGTCTGACCGCCCCACGGCCGCATACAACGGGCTCGCCGAGCTGAACGCGGACGAGCTGCAGGCCACGTACGACATGCACAAGACCAACACAAAGAAGCTAGGCAGCGCCTTGATCCGCATGTGTGCCGCCAACCAGATCAGCTACACGCTGGATCACCACCAGCGCAGCAAGCCTAAGCGCAGTGGTGGTGACACACCCTACCCACCAGCTGCGTCCGCACGTCTTCAGGCTGCGGACGCCCAATTCATTGCCTTGGACCCGGCCTTCTGGAAGGTCCCAGTCCTGGCCGAACCCACATCACTCGACGACGGCAAGACGTACAAGCCCAGCATCAGCCTCCTCGACTACGAGAGTGGCGAGCGGCTGCTGCAGCACCATCTCGAGCAGGGTAAGCGTACCACGGGTCAGCTCGCGATCGCTGTCATGGGCCCAAAAAACGACAACTACGTCGGCACCGAGCTCGCCGTCCCCGTGCTGAATCGCCACCCCAAGGCGCCCAATGTGGTTCACACGCACGTCCCCGTGACCGTGTACCAGCTGGGCACCAAGGAAGTCGCCTGCACGGAAAAAGTAGCCGTCGCCACCATCGATCCTGCCGACCACGTATGCTGGATTCGGGTGACCATACATGAAACCGAAGCCATCGCCGAAGTCCCCTCCATGCATCAGGCCTTCGAGGACCAGTTCTCGGGAGGTGCCCCCGTGAACGGTGGTCCACGCGCCAAGGGTCCTTTCCGAAGGGACTCCGCTCCACAGGACAAGGCGCGCCAAAACCAAAAGCACAGGGAGTCCAAGAAAGACGCTCGCCGCCAGGAGCTCGATATTCAGCTCCAGGACACCTTCAAGGCCCTCTTCCACGGCAACTTTAAAGCCGTCACCATCCTCGAACCCTGCAAAAGCCTAGGCAGGTTTGGATCGGGCGTCGGAAAGAGGTCCCTGGCTGCCACCTTCGGCGTCAGTCTTCAAGCGGTTGACAAGGTCTTGGCGGGTTCAGGGCAACTCGGCGCCACCTACGACCTCAACAACGTAGGTGCAGACGAGCCCACTGCAGACAAGTACCAGACCGTGTGGTTCCCTGAGGACCAGCCCATCGCGATGGCAGATGCGTTCCAAAAGTCGGTGGACTTCAAGGCCCTAGGAATCGTCAGGCACGGCAAGTCAGGCTTATTGGGGATCCGTGTTGCACGAGGGTCAGACGCCGCCAAGGCTGCTGCCATCCGTGGCTGTGAAACCACCCTCGCCAAGACGCGATACCGCATTACTGGCATTGCGGCACGCCACGCCACGCTGACCCAGCTTGCTAAGACTCTCACGGGCCCGTCCGTCAAATGGGACTGTGAGGTCTACCACACCGCCTGGGGCCAGCCACTTCGGCTCAGTTTGCCTTAGTGCGCGCCCATCGTCCCCCACCCACATATACGGTACAGGTCGCAGGGTGCCCCATCCCATGGAGCATCACCGAGGCCCCGTTGGCTGAGGTGGTGCCGAAGAGGGACAACGTTACCATTGTCACCCCTACCACTATCACAGAGCCTGTGACGCCGCCAGCCCGTGGTGGTGGCTTCAGCCCCGCCACGGGCACACTCCTAACCAAAGCGGCCCAGAGCCCTTACCTCCACGACCTCATGACTGCCACGCCCAAAGGCAAGGGCGTCGCACCGCTCCCGATCCCCACGGAGGAGCCTCTAGCCAAGCGCCACCGATCCTCCAGCGGGAAACGCGACGCCACGCCGCACGCAAGATCACACGGCGCCCCAGGCCGCAGCTCCTCTGCACCCCCGCACGGCACGGATGGAGCTGCCGAGCAGACGGCCGTCCAAGGACCAGGGGGGCATGACCCGCAACTTGGCACGGTGGCGGCTGAAGGCGGGGGCCACACGGAAGGGGGCGTTGCCACAGCCGCCGAGGTACCAGGCGACGATGACGACGTCGAGATCCTCTCATCAGGGGATGAATTCAGCGTGGCATCTCGCGAACTGAACACCCTCGGCGAACGCTTCGCTACGGCCCCTAAACTGTCAGATGCCGCCACGACCCGCATCCAACACATGGAACAACAGCACGAGCTGCTTGCCAACACGGTGGATAACATGCAGGCCCAGCTTGCGGGCGTTCT
Source organism: Prorocentrum cordatum (assembly GCA_963575745.1). NCBI lineage: Eukaryota > Dinophyceae > Prorocentrales > Prorocentraceae > Prorocentrum > Prorocentrum cordatum. The sequence goes on from CAUYUJ010000325.1 coordinate 307,875, forward strand.
CTCATCCCAGGTCACACTCACGGAGCACGTTTCAGGTTTGGAACGAGGGCTTGCCACCGTCGTCACTCAGCAACAGACGGCAACTACCGAAGCTGCTGCACTGCGTGGCGACATCCAGGCCCTCCTCGGGCACCTCACGGGGGGCACCATCCACCTGCCACAGGTGGCCACCCTCGAAACCAAAAAGGAGGAAGCTGCATCAGTTGCCGATCCCGTGGCTGTCTGCGGGTGGATCGACCAGCCAGGCCAGGTCACCCCAGGGACGGGGCCCCCAGGGGCTGACAAAGGCAAAGACAAGGGGCGGGCCACACAGGAACCCTATTGAAGGTGCCTCAGAGAGCCCGCCTCAGCCCTCCGAGGAAGCGCCTTCAGAGGCATCCCTTCTCACTTCTCGTCGTACCTCCTCCTTGCTATTTCATGTCATTTTTGGCAGCAGCACGAGCAAGCTACCTGGTGTAGGGACACCTGTCATCTTGCTGTGGGTGTGTTTGTTGCAATGTACATGAGCATGCAGGGGTACCTAAAGATGCGTGCTGACATGCAGCTTTTGGCTCATCGCTCGCGCCGCCCGCCAGGCCTCGCCATCATGTGGCGCCTTGCTCGCAGCCTGGCCCTCCCCTCGCTCGCTGGAGCACACCCGTCTTCAGGCGGTGCGCCCCAGCATGGAGGTGGGTTTCTCCTGCAGCACGTGGAACGTGCGTCCCTTTTCTACCTCTACGATGACAGCATCTACAAGTACGATCACTGCACCATTTTGGACCCGCTCGTGAACAGCACCGTAGCCGCGGGTCCGTGCGGCAATAGGCCAGGCACACAGTGGCGGCTTCAGCCCCGCTGTTGTGCCCCGCTATTGCCCTACGGGTCTCACCACTCCCCTGTGCGATAGGGGCGAACCCGAGGAGGACCCTGCTTTCTGGCACCTGATGATGATCCGCGCCCGGCTCATACCGTGTGCTGCGGCGTGGGCACCAGGTGAGGATAACCAGGACATGTTCTGGGCATGGCTCGAGGACTGCGTCCCGTACATCCTGGCGACGCTCCATCTGCCACCGTACGATCACCTCTTCCTTGAGGCGTCCGAGGACACCACCGACGCCCTGCGTCATCGCACCGCGGTCGACATGTGCGAGGACATCTGGCACAGAGCGGGCCCCGACAGGCAGCGCATCAACCGCAACCTCACTCGTATCCAGAGCAGCCGCGAGTACGCCACCCGCTATTTTGGCCTCCTTCTGGAATACCAGGGCGCTCGTGCCACTCTCGTCGGCCCTGGGGCTTTCACGGCACCTTTGCCGCCATACCTCTCACGGGCCCATGCTCTGCTGCCAAGAGGCCTCCCTCCACCCGACCAAGACGCCATGGCGTACCTCGCCGACGTGATCCTGCACCAACCGCCAGACATGCTGCCGCTCGTCGAGGCGGAGCTCGCCGCGGCGCCGATGGACGGCACCGATCAGGCCGCAGATGACCCCGTATCATGGCTGCTTCAGCACATCGCGGCCAGCGATATCGGCAACACATCCATGGACTCGTTCCACGCGTCGGAAGATAGCCAGGACGGCATAGATACCCAGGATCGAGAAGGCACGATACCACCAGGCGACTCGGCCCAGCGTGACCGCGACAGTGAACCCTACTTTGGGCACACCTCGTTGCAAAGCAGTCCGCCCCACACCTCAGCTCAGGCCGACCCCAGCGCACGGCTCAACGACGCTGAAGGCGTCACTGCCGCTGACGTGCCAAGCCATTCCACTGCATCGCCAGCTCATGCCAGCCCGTGCAGTGGCGGCTTCAGCCCCGCTGCACCACTGGCTAGACCTGGACATCCCCAGACCGCAGGTGGCAGCACCACGCCCTTCACCTCCGTACACCGTGACAACGTGACTGACCCCAACCCCAGTGCCATTGACCACTGGCAGGCCGACATCGACAACGACCCCATCGATGATGAGTACCCAGATGCCAGCGGTTCTCACGAGCCACAGCACAGCGCAGCGGCATCACGACATTGTGGCTGCCTCATCTGCCTCTTTGTGGCCACGTACGCCATCGCGATAGCAATGCCGTACAAGGACCAGATCGATGGGTACTTGCCGACACCGAGCCGAGACCCCAGCTACCGACAACGACGACGACGCAAAGCGACGGCACCAGGCCCATCGGTGTCCACCACAACCCGACGCAAAACGACATACAATGTCACGTCCACATTGTGGGCCACTCTCAAATGGACCAGCGTCAAACTCAGAGATAGCGTCTCGGGCGGAGCCACTGCAGTCGGAGTCGGCCTCGGGGGTGTCCTTAAATGGGCCAGCGGCAAGCTAGGGGCTATTGCCACGGGTGGAGTCGTGTGTGGTCTTCTACTCGTCGGTGCCAAACTTCTTGCCCAGGGAGCTGTCGGACACGTAGGAGCCCGCATCTGTGCGCGGGCCCTGGACTCATCCACTGCCCAGTGGTGCCTCCGCTGATGCCAACCGAGCAGGAGGCCGAGGGACGAGGCCACATACAAAATGCCGTGCACGCTCGCCGACGAACACGACGACCAGCATGTGCACGCACTCCGACATCCGCTGCTACAGGAACACTACGCCGCAGCAGTTGCCGCCGCAGCCGCCGACGTCACCACCGCCACCACCGCCGCCATCGTCGAAGTCACTGCCGCCGTATCGCGAGCCTCGTCTGTCACACCAAGATCGACCAGCCCGACTCCACGAGACGGCTCCAAGAGCGGCGCGACATTCGGCAACCTACCGACTAACGAGGATGCCACAGCACACGGCAGCGACACCGAGGCAAGGGAAACGCGTGAACGCACCCATAATAGCCCGTGGTCTATCTTCCGACACGCTGACGCTCGTGGTTCCTCCCCCGACGCGGACACCCAACCACCACGACGGCGAGCACGCTATGCATCACCCGACAGGCCCCAGGCGCCTTCAGGCCCTGGTACGCCTTACACTGCCCTCAAGCCACCGACACGCAACTTACGCAACACCATTCAGCGCGACCCAGCGGTCCCCGAGCCGCCGAAGAGCATACTTAACGCCCTGTATCAAAACGGCTTTGCGCTAGGGAACAGTGGCGTGTCTACAGAGGACATCAAAGACGCTCTACGACTCCACGACCACCCTCGATTCACTCATGATCCAACACTCCAAGCGCTGGGGCCGTGGACGGACATCATGCAGAGGCCACCGAACCGCCTCACTTGGGTGCTCGAAGACTCGGGCGGAAACCCGGGCGAGACAATCTTCCCATACCTCACGTGGGACCTCCGCCAACCCACCACCGACGCGCCCACTGTCTTCTGGCATGGGACCCGCGGCGACCTTGCGGCCCGTCTTGCTGCCAGTGGAGGGCACCTCTTGCCAGGCCCCCGCCGTGAAGCGAAGGGCCGAACTGGCACCAACGTTGGCCGCACGTACGCGAGCGTGCACCCTTCGCTTGCCGCGTGGTACGCAATGCCGCCCCACCCGCCTTACAGTCTTGAAGACGACGCCCTCGCGTGGGGACCCATCGCACTCTGGATGTGCGAGGCCACCCAACCACCGCGCGGGGAAAACAGGCACAACTACGTGAAAGGGGAGGCCCACGGAGCGCGCCTCATTTACCCTCGGGTCCTGAGCCTCCTCATCCGCATGGACTGGTGTGCCCCCACAGAAGCTGCTTCCAGGTGCCGTGCCCTTCCACACGCCTAAGGCATGGGCGACTGCGCGCACGCCCTCCACATCGCTGGCTACGATCATCCAGATCTCCGTGAGGCGGCTGAAGCTCACGACCAGGAAGCTAGCACCAGGCGCAGATCAACCATCGCGGCAGCATGGCCACCACCGCAGGCGCTCTACTCCCCAGAAGCGGCGCGAGCATGGGCCAAACAGCACGACGACACGGAAGCAGCCACCAGGGACGACCCTAACCACAAAAAAAAAACCAAAACCAAAATAAACCAACCAAAAAAACCAATAAAACATAAAAAAAAAACAACCAAAAACCAAGAAAACAACCAAAAAAACAAAAGAAGAAAAACAAAACCAAGAAAGAAACAAAGCAAAACCAAACAAAAAAAACAACATAGAAAAAAACAACCAAAAAAAACCCATACAAAACAAACCACCAACAGAACACCAAACCAAAAAAAAAACAACCAGCCCCGCCAACGCGTCTCGCTTCACATACTCCAGCTGGACCCGAAACCACTCATCGACCTGGTGTACACTGGCTTGCAAGCTGTCCCCGTGCGGGGGCACCCTGACGCACGCGGGTCGCGCCCCAGCGGCTCCAGCCCTGGGGCCGCGGCGGGCCCACCACGCACGTACAAGTCAGGCACAGCCTTAGCGCACAGTCCAGACCGCTCATCGACGTCATCTGGAGTCGACGAACGCCGTACGCCTTCCCTCATCAGCGCGGCCGCCGCCCTCGCCCGAGGCCGTGCCCGTCCACGACGATCTGCCTCTCGCTCGTCACGACAGAGTGACGGGAACTCCCCCTCAGACAACAGCGGCATCGAGACGTGGGTAAAAAAAAAAAGAGGCTAAAAAAAAAAAAAAAAAAAAAAAAAAAAAAAAAAAAAAAAAAAAAAAGAATAAAACAAGAGAAAAAGGAAAAGAAAAAATAAAACAAAAAAAAAAAAAGAAAAATAAAAAAAAGAAAGAAGAAAGAAAAGACAAAAAAATATAAAAAAAAATAAAAAAGTAGAAAAACAAAGCCACATTGTGACGGAGGAGGAGCCGACTGCCTACCACGTCCTCGCCTACCACGTTCGTGATGTGCGGTCCCGTGTCAATGCCCCTGGCATCGAGGTCTGGCTCGACCCTGGTGATCACCACGATGGTGCCTACTTACCGTGGGGGACGACAGTCATGGGCCACCGCGTTATTGACCCTGCGGTGGATGGGCGTGACGGCTGGGTCATCCTCCACCACGACCACGGCGACACCACTACTAAGCTCTGGGCACCGACCCAAGTCCACGTCAAAGCGGACGACTCCTGGCGCACCGTCATGGTACCAGCGGACATGGGGCCCCAGTGGATCAGGTGCCATGCCGAGGACGCACGCCTCCCCGCCGAGGTTGTCCGCACTACAGGCCAATCCTGGTTTGCTGACGTCTGGCCCTTGTGGGATCGCCCGAGACCCCACCCAGACGACCCAGGCACAAATGAGCATGCGCTCCCGCCTTTACCAGGACGCTGGTCTTGCCTACAGTGTCGATTCCAATGCTGTCAGTACTGTGCGGCTCGCCGCAACACGCAGCTCGGCACCTCGGGCCAACCAACGTGCCCAGACTGCGGCCGCAGCGGACTGCGTACACTCATGGACTGGTCCACGGACTACTCGTGCAACAGTTGGACGTGTGCATACAGCACCAACAACAGGGACTCCGACACATGCTGCCTGTCCAGCAGGTGCCCCCACCCCCCCAGGCCACACAACCTGCTCGACGTCCGTGCCACAGGGATGCCGCCGCACATCCTTGCCCGCCAATTCGGCAACGCGCCAGCCCTCCACGACCTCAAGGAACCCCCCCGAGCGCCTTCAGGCCCCGGGGGGGAACCTCCACAACCAGGGCAAGCAGGCTACCAGGGTCAATGGTACTCCCACCGCAGCCGCGGCGCGTCCCCAGGCAGGGACTGCCTGACGGCACAAGGCGGCCACCTGGATTCACAGGAACGGGGATGCCCGAAGAACCTTCCCCCGACCAACCGCTTTGGAGGGAAGGCTACGTGCTCTTCAGTCCCCACCAGGCCCTCAAGGAGGAATTCACCTTCAACAAGACGGTCCGCCGACCCTACTCCCTAGCCATTACCAACATGTACAGGGATCGTGTCACGGTCAGGACCGTCTGCGAGTCGATCGCCGAGCGCATCCACACTACCCGCACCCGCTGGCGAGATGTGGTACTGTACTGGGACGCCGAGGGTGGTCCTGGGCCTCAAGCCCTCGACTACGACATGCGACTCTGCGACGCCATGGTGAGCCGTGCCACGACCGAAGCCGAGCTAAACCACGACCGCAGCAACCGTGGTAGTTTCTGCCTCTATGGACCAGCGCACCAGCGAGCCGTCAACATCACGGCGATCTCAGAGCCGCAGAACATCGACTACATGGAGCATGTGCGGCGATACTCACCCGTAGGGGGGACCTACCCTGACCACGCCTTCGAGCACGTCTATCGGGGCTGGCAGCGGCCCGACGTGCCCACCATCCTCCCCGACACCCGTCCCCTCTCGAGAGCCGACTGGCAGCGTCACCAACAGCACCAGCAGCGCATCCAGCAGCGGGACCAACGTGACGCAGGACAGCACGGCACGCCACGCTACCGCTCCCCCGCGCGAGTCCCGACAGGCGGTAACACGGCCTACGACGGGGTTGCCGCCTACTACCGTGGCCCCATAGGCGCCAGGCCCGCGGCTGCTGGAGCAGCCGCCTCCAGCTACGGCCACGCCCCCCACGCCAGGGTACACCCAGCGGTCATCGGCTACCCGCGTGCACCCGTGCAGGCCCTAAGGGCCACCTCGCCAGTGCCAGGGTCCACGCGCGCCTGGGGCCTTTACTCAGGCCGACATGATGGCACCTCCAGCAACCAGCCCGCAGTGATAACCCCTGCGGCTTCAGCCCAGGGGGCTGCAACAAACCGTGGCAGGGCTGGGCGCCCCGAAGGATGGCGTGATGCGAACGTGCGCGCTTGGCAACCTCGCCAGCACACGCCCCCGCCAAACGTAGCTGCAGCACTGCGCCCTGCCCAGGCAAAACCTGCCCCACCTGAGCGGGAGAGGCAGCCGCTTACCCCGCTCGTCCTCACGCACATCCAGGCGCATCACAGCGCCTCCCCGCGGCACAGCGAGGGAAGCGCCCACCACGTCAGCCCCCGCCCCGACGCGGTCGACCCCGACCAGGCCACAGCCACGGCGGAAGGCGGCACAAGCGCCTCTCGCCAGCCCAGCCCATCACCCTGCGCGGCGCCGATCCGATCCCCGAGCAGGGCGGATTCCGAGCGCGCTAATGCCCAGGCGACCTCGCCACGCGACCGCCACACGGGCGGGCGCGTCCCGCGCAGCAGGACCTGCAGCCGCCACAGTTCACGCAAGGCCCCAGGGAGCTCCACGAGCTCGCCGCCTCGCGAGACTCAGGCCGATGGCCGAGCCCCCGAAGTGGTGCCACGCTTCGGAGCCAGCGTCATCGATCCTGGCCAGGTCGACCTCGAGCCGACGCCGTCCACGGACCACGAGCCGCCGCTGCCCACCCGCGTGATCGTCCCCATCGACGAGGCGCCAACCTTCGACCCGTTCAAGAACAAGTACCGTGTCAAGAACCTTGTGGCGGGTTTCGGCGGGGGCTCACCGCTCTCACCTCAGAGTCGGGGCGGAGCCCCCGCCACCTCGGCTGCTACCGCGGCAGCGGCGGCCCCGCGGGGAATCAGCCCTGTCCGCAACGTGGGCCTCACGGCAGCGGGCATGGACGAGGCCCAGCGCCAGGCCTCCGACCGTGCTGCTGGAGCTGTTCCACCAGATGCTGCTCATCAAGATACTGACGGGGCGGGCGCGCCACCGCAGGAGGGACCAGCGGTGTCGCGTGCGCAGTACATGCGCGTGCGTTGTGCCGCCGCCGCGCCTGGCCGCCGCCGCTGGTTCGCTTTTGTTTTTGTGTTCGGCAGGACGGATCGAGGAGTCGCCTCCCTCTCCCTCTGCTGCCGTATCACCTCTCCTCCCCTCGTCCCCTACGGTACTGGAGTGAGGAGGAATTTTCGTGACATTTTTACTGACATTTATGAACCCCCCCTGGCGCAGTGCCGACCGTGTCCCGCCTATATTTCTGGCCTGACGGCGGCTTCAGCCCCGGTCAAGCTAATCCATAGGAACGCCATGAGCTCCTACTGTGGCCAAGCCTCCTACCTGGGCGAGGGTCAAGCTGACCTTCACCGTGCGGGGCGTGCAGACCCCAGTTCCACCGATGGAGACGGGCCAGGTCGCTCCATACACCTCGTCAGCCTTAACATCACCAGTCTCTCTGCGAATTGGCCAACCATCACCGCCCTTGGTGTCGACCACAACGCCGCAGTCATAGCACTGCAGGAGACCCGACATGCCAAGCCGACTAGACAAGCCATCGCTACCAGCGCCGCCAATCCACTCCACGGAGGATACCACGCCAGTCTTGGACCTGACCTAGATCTGGCGCGAGCCCAGCGCAGAGCTGCCCACGGCGGCACAGACCACACCGTTGTGGGCAGCACTGGCGCCTCGGGAGGGGTCGCCATCCTCTCTAAGGATGCCATTGTCGACTCCACTGTCGACGACAATGCGCCCTGTATCGCCGCCCTCAAGGCCAAGAAAAGATGGCACGAGGTCTTTCTCCCGCTCTGCACTCAACACCGCCGCAGGCGGCGACGAAACAACCACGGGCCCGCGGGGATCTACATAGCGAGCCTCTACGGGATTGCTGGAGGAGACAGCACAGCTCTTTTTCGGCTCGCTGACTGCGCCGCCGCTAGGGTCGGCTCAGCCCCCTACTTCATCTGCATGGACGCCAATACGAACATCGACGACAATCCACACCTTCTGCACATGTTGCAGCACGGATGGTTCAACGTTGCTGAGGGCACACCAGACCACACCATGCACACTTACGGCAATATCCCTGACTGGGACCGCGTCACCAAGTGCCCCCGCACTTCGCGCATCGATTATATCATTGCCAACCAAGCGGCGCGATCCCTTGTCACCGACTTCTGCTACCTTCGCGCTTGCCTGCGAAGTCTCACGTTGGCCTGCAGGTCACGCTTGACCTCAGTCGCCTCGACCATACGGCCCGACGTCTTCTTGCCCCCACGCCCTACCCGCCCGACGATGGAGCTCATGAGGGTCACGAGCTGCAGGCACTAGGGACCCTCATCGCTGGGCGATATCAGGACCGCATGGAGCAGGCCGACACACGAGACGACGTGGAGCGCATGTTCGCCCTGGCTAACGAGGCCAGTCATGAGTACCATCTCACCCGTCTGCGCGACCTGCCACCTCCACCGCCCGACCACCCAAAAAAGAAGCCCCCCACCATGCACGGGCTCACGCCCACGTTCGAAGATCGACCAGTTGCCCCCCGCGCCTTCCCCACCTACGGAGCTTCCACGATACACATGAACCGACTGCGCAAGCTCCATCGGCAACTCTGCGAGCTCCGTTTCATCGGACAGCACCATCATTTGGATTGCCGTGCTATCCCGCCGTACCTCGCGCAGCGCATCGACTGCACGTGGGCCGCGGCCCGCCTCTTATGCCACAAGCTGCGCCCCACGGTTCTCCTAGACTTCCCCGAGGCCTGGTCCCCCGACGAGCCAGTGCCGCACGGAGAGCACCTTGACGTTTTGATCCAACACCTCGACTTGGAGCTGGCGCGACGTGCGAACCGTGCCAAAGCTGAACGCATCAAGATATGGGCTGAGGGCGTCCGCGAGCCAAGCGGGCGAAAGGCGGCCATATACGCACGGGCTGCTGACAGCTCGCCCACGGCGTATCTCCGCACGCCTACCACTCCTGACGATACGCAACTCCACTGCGACACCAACGCCTTTAAACCTGACGAAGCTTGCACGGACGACAGCGACGCTGACACCGAAGCTGGCGGCTTCAGCCCCAGCGACGGTAGTTCGCCCGACACGGACAGCGACGAAGACCACACTCGTGAACCACCACCTGCGCAAGTCCCCGACATCCTCCCTGCCAACGCCATTGTTGCTAACACCAAGGACATGCTGAAGCTCATGGTCGACACCTGGGAGCCCATCTTGGGCAGGTACCGTGCACGTGCGGGACATGACGCCGAAGCCATGCCGACGTGGGCCGACTTCTACGACGAGTACCGACAGGAGCTGCCTACGCCATCACCAGCTACCCCTTTCCACCTTACCGACGACCAACTCATCCACTTCATTCGCACCCGTTCACCGCGCCGCGCGGGGGGACTGGACGGCTGGACTACTAAGGAGGCTAAGGAGCTACCCGACGACATTCTTCGCCTCTTCGCCAGCGTCCTACGCGCTATGCAACGCACTGGCACCATCCCAGAACCCCTCCTCCACGTGCCAAACCCGTGCCTCCGAAAAGGCCGAGGCGAACTCCCAACGGACCAACGACTTCTCTCGGTGCTTTCCGTTTGGATGTATGCGTGGGAAGCGCCAGCTTACCGCAGCCTCACGGACTGGCGGAAAGGATGGACCCACGCCACGAGTTTTGGCGCTGTTCCCAAAGCTACCATTGGGGACGTCAGCACTTCTCTTGCCCTGCGCATCGAACACGCCAGGGCCTTACTCCTTCCCTTAGCTGGAGCTGCCCTGGACCGACAGAAGTGTTTCGACTACCTCATCACGGACATATGCCTTAACCTTGCGCTTCACGCGGGGTGTCCCCAAGACATCGTTACTGTCCGCAGAAACTTCTACAGTCGCCACAAACGCTACATCCGCATGAACGGTGCGTACTCTAAGGAACTGGCCAGGACAAACGGTCACCTCCAGGGAAGCTCTTGGTCCCTGGACGACATTAAGCTGCTCATGTGTGTTGGACCAAGAGACAGCATCGATACGTTCCGCGATCACTCAGCACTACCTTTGTTGACGACAGCAACTCCACTACCCACACCGCGCCCGAGTTGCAGAAATCTCTTGATGAAACCGCCAAGTTTGATCGATTTTCTGGTCAACGCATTCATCCTGGAAAAGTGGCGGGGTGGGCGCTCACTGACGAGCTTCACACCGCCGTTACCCAGCTCACTTTGGCGGAACGGCCCTTACGCGTGGTCGACTCCTTTAAGCTCGTCGGGAGTTACATCAACGCCGAGGCAGCGCCGGCTCCAGCCGCGCTTAACCTCACGGCCACCGCTGACGCCCGTGTTCGCAGGGCGACTAGTCGCCTGCCGCGCATTGGCAAGCTCCCATCACCGATGCTTATTAAGGCGCGGCACGCCCGCTCCCTTGCTGCCAGCGTCTGTACCACGGGCACCGACATTCAAGCCCCATCAGGCCCCGTCAAAACTGCCTACAACCATGCCCTTAAGGCGGCTATCCGCCCCAAGGGAAACAGGTGGGTCGAGTTTTGGACTCTCATGGCCGTGTGCGTCCCAGGACACGCCCTGGAGATTGACGCCATTATGCAGCGTGAAGTCTTCCTGTGTCTGCGGCGACAGGTCAACCGCGACGCTACTCTCTGCGGTCTCGTCAGGGATCTCCAACACCATGTCCAGACCCTTTTCGGGGGAGGACCTGTTGGACGACTTGTCCAGACGCTTCAGCAGCTCCGTTGGACCTGGCCCACATTTGGCATCATGTACGACGACTGGGGCTGTCAGATCAGTTGGCTGAACCTTCCCCAAAACGCCTTCCTTCACATGCTGCGAGCCTCACAACGCAGAGCCTTTCTGAGAAAAATCAAGCCACGGCGTCATGACCTTGGACACCTGGCTTCTGTCAGACAGGGCCTCGACCTTTTCGCCAGCACGTGGCTCGCCCGAACGAAAGGAGCAGCCAAATGCAACGCATGGCAGCTGGCGCTCCTCCTTAACTACCTGTCGGGCGGGGACCACACCCAACAGCGACGATCCCGATCAAACACGTCCGCTGACCCCAGCCCCATCTGCCGATACTGCGACGAGGAAGAGGAAACTCAGGAGCACACTGTTCGCGACTGCAAGTGCTGGGCCCGAGAAAGAGTCCCTCTTACCACCCTCATCAGTGACGAGCAGTGGGCCCGTCTTCCACCGCACACAAGACACTGCGGGCTCTTCGATGAAGACCCAGCCCTCCTCGACCTGCAGGCCGACCTCGCGAGGGACCCGCTACCTCAGCCCATACCGCGGCCCCCACCTGAGGGAGATCCTGCGGCTTCAGCCCAGGACTCCTACACCACCTACCTTGACCATGACACTGGTTGGACATGGGTCTACGCTGCCACGGACGGTGCATGCACCAACCAAGCCATCCCATTGCTTGCAAGAGCGGGCTACGGCGTCTACTACGGCATCGACCACCGCATGAACTACAGTGCACGCGTTCACGGCATCACGCAGAACGCACAGCTTGCGGAGACCCTCGCCATTGTCCACCTCACGGCATGTGCCGAACGGCCCGTACACGTCTTCGTGGACAACCAGGCGGTGGTTGACGGTCTCCAAAGGATCATCGACGGACACTCACCACCGCAGGGCACGCACGTGGAGCTCTGGGAAAAGGTCCACCGATGTGTCATGGCCAAGCCAAACATGTTCCGCGTCGAGAAAGTCGCTAGCCACCAGGGCGACATGGGCATCGACCTCGGGCTCATCGGGCCCATCGCGGAGGAGTTCAATCGTCAGGCTGACGCCCTCGCCACAGCGGCGGCACGTACTCATAACCTTCCAGACGACATTGTCGAAGCTGCCAAATCACGACATCGCCAAGCGACCGTGCTTCATGGAGTCGCTGTCGCCATCTACGAGCGTAGACACCGTACACTCCCCCTCCCACACCGCAGGGCTGGGTTCACAGCTGCGGAACTAAACAAAATGGAACCAAATCCCCTGCTGTCTGACCAGGCACCACCCGCGGCTGGACCAGACATCCCACAAAACCCCGACGAGCTCTGGGCCGAGGCCCAACGGGTGTTATTCGACGAACAGGAGGACGACCCGTTCGGCTTTGGTGGGGGCCTGGACTTCCTGGGCGACGGGCCAGCCAGCGCCAACCCTGCCCCGTCGGGTACCCGCACGGCGCCCCCGACTCCGCCATTGAGAGCGGCAGCGCACCCACATGACAACGCCGTTCTTTTTCAAGACGCTGACGAGCAGGACGATGACCTGTTCAGCTTCGGTGGGGGATCGGACGCTTTGGACGACGGACCAGCCAGCGAAAACCCCGCCCCGTCGGGAAACCTCTCGACCCCTACTGCGACTCCGTCCCCAAGAGCGATAACGCCCACATACGATGATATCGGCCACCGCCAAGACGCCGACCATGACCTGGGTGACCCCCGAGGACTGAGTGGCATTGAGGACGCACCGCCGATACCACACGCTGCCGACCATGCCGCCCTACCGAGACGCCAACCTTCTACGCGACCGACCTCAGCGGCCTTGCACGGCATCACGACTGGTCCCACCGCGCAAACCACTCCGCCTCCCCACCGCCGGCAGCCCGCGGGGGCGGCTTCAGCCCCCCCGCAGGGTACTAAACCAGACAGGCCCTCGTGCCCCATCCACGCTTCCATCGTTGCTGAGCGAGAGGAAGCGGCTCCCCGACCTCTCGGGGCGTGGCCCTAGCGGCTCCAGCCCTGGGGTCGCGTCGGCCCCTCCAGTCACCCTTCAAGGGTGACGGACGTCAGCGTACAGGGTCCCGCACTACGCTAGTCCACCATTTGGACAGGCGCACCGAGGACCTCGCCTCTGTCTCGAGGCCCTCGGCTGCTGGCACTGAGCAGCCACCCCTCACCGACCGCGAAACCGAGCTGTCACAGGCTATGGCTGCCCTCCAGCAGAGGTGCTTAGCTCTCGCCGCGGACCTCGCCGCCGCCCAAGCTCGTCAAGGCCCTCTACTCCAGCGCCTCCACAGTGCTGGGCGAGCCTTCGCCGAGCTGCTCACGGCCTCGCCCGATGGTGCCGTGCCGTCACTCAACATCCAAGCTATGTTGTCATCGTTCCGCGGCGCTCCACCCGGTGCCCCGCGCTAATCTCCTCCTTTCTGCCTGCCCGTGTGTACGCGTGGCTCCGCGTCCACGGTGTCAGGGCGTGGGGGCGGGGGGTGCCCCGTCACTGCGCGCCGCTTAGCGGCCAAGCGCCCAACTGGCGGTCTGCCAAGCCGCCTAGCCACGTGCCAGCACGTCGCCTTTCTTGTTGGGGCCTTTTTCCTCACGCGGTCTGACAGGTGAGATCATCATCGTCTGTCCGCCGTCTGTAGCGTCTGTCGCACTGCGCCGGGGGAGGGGGTTTTGTTGCCCGCCCTCGTATCTAAAGGCTGCACCGCCGCAAATAGTGTTTGCGAGTTGCCGCACCGCAGTGCGCCTCGCGGACGGACCCTGGTCCGCCTACTTGTCCGATCTCTCTCTTTTTTGTTTCTCTCTCTCTCTCTCTCTCTCTATGTCTCTATTTCTCTCTTTCTTTCTTTATTTCTTTATGTCTCTCTCTCTCTCTCTCTCCCTCTCTCTTTCTCTCTCTCTCTTCCCCTCGCTCTCTCTCTCTCTCTCTCTCTCTCTCTCTCTCTCTCTCTCTCCCCCTCTCTCTCCTCTCCTCCCCTCTCTCTCCCTCTCTCCTCTCTCTCCCTCTCTTGTTCTCTCTCTCTCTCTCTCTCTCTCTCTCTCTCTTTCTCTATGTCTCTCTCTCTCTCTCTCTGTATCTTTCTGATCCCGCTCACCCCCCCCCCTCGCTCCCTCCCCTCCAGTGGGCGAGGTATAGGGTCAGGCGGTATAAGCGAGAGCCAGCACGTCGAGCACACGAATTATCCCCCCCCCTCCCCCCCCCCCCCCCTGCAGAATGCACCCTTCCCCCCTTCTGAAGGGGGCGGGCGGGCGAAGGGGGGGGGCGAGCTCGGGGGCTGGGCAGGGGCGGCGGGGGAGGTGGCTATGGGGCGAAAGACGACGATTGTTGCGACGCTTGACCTTACGCTCATGTGGCAGAACAAATGGAACTTGGGCGTGAACGCGATGCCCGCATTCTCGGCGTGCACGCAGAAACGAACAGCATTGTCCAGGAGCTCCTGGTAGTAGTCTGCCTCGAGCACGAGGGGCGCGTGCCTGCACACGTCGAGCCACGCCTGCAAAGACTTGCAGGCTGTCAACAAGTCGCTGCTCCCATGGATGCGATCGCCCCACTTCTTTAGCTGATGAACTGCAAAATCAAGGAGGAGTGCCGTCTCTGCGGCCTTCGTTGCCATGATCGCACCTGGGTGCGGCATCCACGAGAGGGAAGCCTTCGCCTGTTTACCACAGGCGTTGAAACCAATCATTTTCAATGTCAGACGGCCCAGCCTCCGATCGTGCGGGACGCCCTCGTCATCAAACCACTTGAACATTTCGCTCTCCAGGCGCCGAATGCAATGTGCCACTGAAAGCTCGAACCTGCCATGGAATGACCACACATTCGCCTGAAGGATGCGAGATAATGCGCACGACGTCGCCCTCATCACAGGACCGCAGCACAAAGTATGAAGTGTATCTATCGCGAGGTTCTCATGAGGAGAAGTTCCCAAATATCTATCAAATAATGGGCATCGGTGGTTAGCCCAGTAGGTGCACCGCCCATGCTGGTCAAAGTGTTTCCTCCAGAAGACACACTTGAATGGCGTTTTGAGGCTGTCAAACTGTCGGATGTCGTGAACGTCGCCACCAGGCTCCAACCGGTCACCCGCCAAGAGCCCGAACTCGGGTAGAGCAGTGATCAGGCACCTGCCCTTGCCAATCTCATCTGGGTGGTATTTCAGCAAGCGCACAATTTCAGATCGCTGGCGATTGTCGAGGACGTTGACATGGCGCTCACACGCAAGGCAGCTCTGCTCGTAGTCGGCCGCGGCCCTGTCCTCGTAGGTCACCCCGCTGGCATCCAACATGCCAGGCATGACAAAGTGGAGGCAGCTGGATGGCGCTGGACAGCACGGGCACGGATTGTGGAACGTCTGCCAATTGCTCGATCCAAAGGTTTTGGCAAATTCAGACCAATCTCCTTTGGCATACACCATTGTCGCAGTAAACCCCAACGCCCGCGAGGCGTCCTTCTCGTCATCCCACGCCGAGCCGTCAGGCTTTGCTGCAGGGGAGAAGCCGTCCTTGAGAGCACGCAACTGCCACGCCACAGCGCGGAGGACGGTGTATATGGAACACCACCCGCCGCAGCCGCAGGTACACATGTCCCCAGTACGCACCACCGCTACCAAGTGACGCTTATTCGACAACAGGTTGGTGATGGATATACCCAATATGGAGTCTGGTCTCGACTGCATTGCCGTGAACCGAACGCCATCGCAGTAAAATGCAATCGGGAGGGGATAGTTCTTGCCAGATGCCAGTGCTTCCTGGACGTTAGGACTGCTGAGGTATGATCGGTTTGCTAGATGAGACGCGCGGTCCACCGACCCATTCTCAAGGTTCTCCCTCATCCACGGGTTCTGATCAAATTCATCGGCTAATGAATTGCATGTTAATGCAATGGGAATGGTGTGGTACGTTCGCTCTGCCCGACCCTGCACGCGCGCGGGCATCTCCACATCAACAAAAGTGAAAGTCTGCGGGGGGGACTGGATCAAGTCGAGCTTTGCACTGGCCTGATTGAAGGTCAGGCGCCATTTTGTATAAATCCCAGTCAGCTCCCTCAACACCCGCGGCATCAAGATAATAACACAACTCGCAGAGATCACGCGCGGACATAACCTTGCACGCCCCATGCATCCCGAGAAGTTTCTTGAAAATGGAAGACCCAGCAGCATGACGAGCAGCAGAGCTGCGGTCTGCAGCGTCGCCGCCATCGCCGCTTGGCTGGTGGCGAGCCCTGCGCCGCCGCTTCGTTGCTGGTTCTGGCCGCATACTTGCGATGCAAAGCTATGGCGTACGGATCCGAGACGAACGATGACGCGCACTGCGCATAGGTCAGGGGGGTGGGGCTGGGGGCGGCTGGGCCCGATGCGGGGCGAGGATAGGTGAACGAGTCGGGAGAGACGGGCGGGGTAGAGTGCAGAAGGGGTAAGAGGGGAGAGGGGCAGAGACTTGGCGGAGAGGAAGATGGCATGGGGAGGGCGCCCGCCCAGGCGCTCGACATCCGCGCGAAGGAGAAGCTGGTCTCACCCCAGAGAAGTGCTTGAAGGCCGCCAATGGGGCCCGCGGTTTGGGGAGAGGCTCGGAGGTTTGAGCGCCAGTGGGCGCGATGAGACCCAGGACCAAACCGAGCAGCTCTCGGGGGCGTGCGAGCGAGCAAAGCTGGGCGCCTTACTTATTTAATGACCCATCCCCTCAGACATTCTTCCCATTATGCGAGCCATGTGCACTGTCCGAGGGGATATCTAGCACCCGCGCTGGAAAGACCAGAACGACGATTGCGAACAACTGATAGTCATCCCTCGCTGGTCGGCGGATGCCGTGAGCCACGCGCACGCCACGTCATCAATTTGCGTGCTGACTACTCTACTCAGAACCCTGCAACTCGCTCTAAATATCATGATGATGATGGCATGCGAGGTGATCGCCCACCCCCTCCTCTTCTCAACGGTCGTCGTCGTGATCCTGGCCGTCCGCTCGTCCTTGTCCTTCTCCTCCTCCTCCCTCCTCCTTCCTTATATTCCTCCTTATCCTTCTCCTTCTCCCCCTTCCCCCCCCCCTTCCCTCCCCTGGGGGGGCCCTCTTGGAAAACCACCTCCCCAACGCCCCCGAAGAACATGGGGAGGCGGCAATACTCCCAACGCAGTGCTTGCATCGAGCGATCGGCGCCCGAGGGCATGCTATGATCGCAGGTCTTCCAACATGTGTAGCTTCTCGTTGGCAACAACGACCAACGCTGAATTCGGGGTCCACACCGCGACGCCATTTCTGAGAAAGCAGCACACGCGAATAGTCGATCACCTCGGGACGAGCTCGCCTAAGCACACCTGTCTTGCACCTGTCTTGTACTGGATTGCAAAGGGATGTTGCATACGTGAACTGCCCTGTTTAGACCTCTTGCGTTGCCGCATGTCGTTTGCCCTCGCACTATCGAGCGCGCAGACAGGCACAGAGCACGAAAAACGGGGTGCGATCAGCTGTCGCGGCGCAAACCCCAGCACCGCGCCGTCGCACCCCGATCGGGCGAAGTCCCGAAATCAAGATCGGCAACGCATGCGCCGCAGACACGCTCTCCATGTTCCCTGGGGGGCTCCTGGAAGTTTATACGCAGTTTAGCCGGTAGTTTATTCGCGGCCCTGGGGGCAGGAAACCATGTGATTTCACAGGGAAGCGTTACGTTTATACGGGTAGTTTACATGGGCAGTTTAGCCGGTAGTTTATACGGTAGTTTGGCGTGCCAAGTGTCTGCCGACACCCCTGCGACAGCATTGCAACTTCATGGGGGGCTGATCCGCCCCTCATGCAGGCCTAGGCCCATGCCCAAGACCTCACCCCAACATTAAATTATCGATTGCACGCTCTGCGATCGAGGCCCTCATGCACTCGAGCGCTGCTATGGAAGGTATTAGGTGCAACCCTCAGAAATTGTGTTCACCGACTCCCATGGGAGCTCGAGGCCTTCCTGGCCTTCTTAAGGTTCGCCTTCTCAGGGAGAGAGACCAGGCGCACGCGGCTGTTGTGCTGAGCAATCAGCAGGCGGCACTCGTGGTCGAGCGCCTCGACAGGCTCCTTCAGAGCGAACACGGCGCGACCCAGGACCGCCTGCACTTTCTCATCTCCGAGCGTAGACTTCAGGTTCGCGAACTGGCCAGCGAGGCAGGGGGCGAGGTCGCGGTCCTGCTTCAGGATCTCGTGAACCTCGATCGGGGCGCTCATCTCTCTCATCCTAGTCTGTCCTGGCCCCCTCGTGTCCCCTCCAATCCTCCTCTTGCCCTCGTCTCCTTCTCCTCCTTCTCGCCTCCCCTCGCCGCCCTGCTCCTCCTCCTCCCCATCCCATCCTTCCACCTCCTCCTCCTCCTCCGCCCCCTCCTTCCCCCTCCCAGCTCCCCCCGAGCCCTTGCCTGCGTCGCTCCCCGCCCCCTCGAGATCCTCGAGCCCCCCATGCCCTCCCTCCTCCCAGTCACCTGCCCCCCCTTCACTCCCCCCATCCTCCTTGCCGCGCCCCCCCCGCCCCCTCCAAGGCGGAGGGGGCGGGGGGGGCGGCAGTTGGTGGTCCGAGGAGCGGAGGCGGAGGAGGAAAGTGAAGGAGGATAGCGGGCGCCTTGCTGTCCGCGCTGCGCAACGGGCCCATCATGACGTCGTTGTCGGCCCAGCACCAATCGGGGTCGGACTTCACCATCCTGAGGATGGTGTTGCACTCGCTGGTGGCCTTCTGGTAGGAGGTCTTCAGCTCCTTGAACTTCCTCCCGTTGTCATCGGGCTTCCTCGAGATGACGCGTGCTGGGATGCCGCCATCACCATCCCCGCCGCCTCGGCCCTTGACAGCACTTCTGGGCGTCGGAGTTGCAGCGCCCTCGCCCCGCGGCCGCGTCGGGGTCGCCGTCGGGGTCGCCGTCGGGGTCGCCGTCGGGGTCGGCGTCGCGGGAATCAAGCTAGGCGTCGGGGGCGACGCGGCAGGCTGACCTCCCGCGCGCGAGGGCGTCGCGGCTGGCGCGGACTGCGCCGCGGCGTCGCCCTCCGCGGAAGCATGTGCAGTCGGCTGCTCGGCCCAGTCCTCCCACGCCCTCCAGGAGCGCTTGAACTCGTCGCGGACGCTGTGCTGGACGTGCAGATATTTGAGGACCTCACCCATCTCGTCCCACGAGCACCAGATGCCCCCCATGATCACGCAGTTCGTCGCGTAACGAACGGCAATTTTCATGCCGCTCGAACCTCCGCCCTCGAGCCATGCCAGGCGGCCCAGGGACACGTATGTCCCATTCCTGATTTCAGACTTCGAATGCTTCTCATCCTTAGAGCGGCCCCTGGCCACCTGGTGTTTGTCGTACTTGCCCTTTGCCCAAGCAGCGCGGAAGTCGGCCTTCTGGAGGTACCCCTCCTTCGCACGGTATTCTGCCGCCAAGGCAGCGTCAGCTCTCAAGGCCCTAGCCCAGCGCCCCGCAATGCTGTTGCCTGAAGTGCAGGCGGTCCCGAACTTGAAATCGTGCGCCTTCATGCCCTCCCAGAAGACGTCTTCCTCCGCCAAGGCCTTCTGCTTTGCATCCATCGAGAGCTCCTGGTCAGCCTGATGCAGCGCTTTCATCTTCCTAACGAGATCGCTGTGGTACAGCTGCGAGATCGACACCTCGGCTTTCTGCGCGGCGTCCTCGAGGACGAACTTCTCGGGAGCGCAGCTTGCCAAAACCTTCGCAGCATCGTTGACGCGATCCATCTGCTGGACCACTTGTTGCCTCAGAGTCTCCTTGTCAGTCGCTGGCGCCATGGGGGCATCGGGGGCAGGCTGCGGGGGCTGCGCCGGCTGCGGCTGAGGCTGCGCGGGCGGCTGAGCTGGCGGGTAAGCCGCCGCTGAGCCTGCCGCCCAAGGGGATTCGGTCTCCCGCGCGGGCGCGGAGGCCTGCGGCGTGGAGCCACTGCTCTCTCCCGCTGCAAGGGGCTCCGCGCGCGGCAAAGACGCCGACCGCACGCTCGTGGCCGCTGGTGTCATCGGCGACGGCTGAGGCACGTCGCCATGGTCGACCGAGTCGGGGTAAGGCACCTCGTGAAGCTCATCCAGCCTATCTTTAGCTTGCTGCTCCTTTTCCCTCTCAGACATGGCGAACTCGAACGTCGGCAACTCTGGCACACATGGCGTCTCCGAATATTCAGAGTCCGTGTCCACATCATGTTGGTTACACCCACTCAGCCTGCGGTCGTCGCTCGCGGTAGTTGAGGCGACTTCCCACCGCTGGTTCCGCATTGCCTCGTACTCATCAAGTTCAGCTTCCAGCATGAGCGCCTCAGCCTTCTCCTTCTCCTCCTGCTCATAGGCCAATTTCTTTGCCATGACGCGCTTGCGCTCGTTGAATATCATGGTGGCCTGGCGCTTCGCCTCGTCCTCATCGATGATGGCTTGGGCTTCGTCATCTGGGCTGATGCCGCCACCACGCTGGCGCTTGCGCGCCTTGCAGTCGATCACCCTGTGGAGTTTCTTCTTCTGCCCCTCCCTCTTGGCAGCTTCATCCGCGACCTCCTCGGCTGGATCGCCTGCTGCGCCTGCGCCCAAGGGGGGCTCGGGGGCATCTGCTGCCGCCGCTGGCGCCTCCCCAGCCCGCGCCGCCTCCGCGGCCTCGGCTGCCACCTGGAGCCTGGCCTGCTGAAGCGCCTCGGCCTTGGCCTGCTGAATCGCCTCGGCCTTGGCCTGCTGCGCCGCCTCGAGCGCATCGGCCTTGGCCTTCTGCAGCGCCTCGTCTCTGGCCTGCTCCAGCGCCTGAGCCCTGATCTGCTCGATCTCGGCTTGGGCCTCCTGAAGCGCCTCGGCCTTGGCCTGCTCGATCGCATCCTCTACGGCCTTGGCTGCCGCCTCGCGCCTGGCCTCATGGAGCGCATCGGCCTGTGCCTCCTGCAGCGCCGCGGCCTTGGCCTGCTCGAACGCCGCGGCCCTGGCCTCAGCCTTGGCCTGCTCGATCCTGGCCACATCGGCCTTGGCCTCCTCCCCTTCAACCTGCTGCGCCTCGAGGGCCAGCAGCTCTGGCTGCGCAGCCAAGCGGGCGCGCTTGCTGCGCGGCGCGATCCAGCCCGACGGCGACGCGCAGCCAGGCGCCGCCGGCTCCACTGGGCGCATCGCCGCTGCCTCCTCCGCCGCGTCGCCAGCCAGCTGGGCAGCCGTCGGCGTGTGGTCGACGCCCTCGGGCTCGCCAGGCGGGATGCCTGCCTCTGCCATCAGCGCCTCGGCCTGCTCTCCGAAAGTATCCACAATCTCCTGAGCGGCTCGAGGAACGCGTTTCATTTGCGCGCCCTGGTGCAATTTCGGCAACGGCACCAGAGCGCGCAACTGAAATCCAGAAATCTGCGCCCCCCCCCCCCAGAAAACCGCTCACGGCCAACGTGAGCGGTTCTCTGGAGGGAGATCGAGAGGGGGAGGAGGAGGAGGAGGAGAAGAAGGAGGAGGAAAAGGAGGAGAAGGAGAAGGAGGAGGAGGAGGAGGAGAAGGATAAGGAGAAGGAGAGGGAGAGGGAGGAGGAGAGGGAGAGGAGGATAATGATAAGGAGGAGGAGGGGAAGAAGGAGAAGGAGGAGGAGGAGGAGAAGGAGAAGGAGGAGAAGGAGGAGGAGGTGGCGGAGAGGAGAAGGAGAAGAAGGAGGAGGAAGACGAGGAGAAGGAGAAGAAGGAGAAGAAGGAGAAGGCAGGAGGGGAAAGAAGAGGAGGAGAAGGAGGAGAAGGAGGAGGAGAAAGAGAAGAAAGAGGGGAGGAGGAGAAGGAGGAGGAGGAGGGGGAAGAGGAGGAGGCGGAGGAGGAGAGGGAGAGGAGGAGGAGGAGGAGGAGAAGGAGAGGAGGAGGAGGAGGAGGGGGGAGCAGCGGCGGCAGCAGCATATGAGCACCGACATGGAGATACATCGAGGCAGAGGGTAGCAATGGAGCAACAGCATCAGCGGCAGCTGGCATCGACAGGAATGGCGAGGACCCCAAAGAGAGCTCCTGGCGGTGCCAGGTGACCAGCGCGCTGACGTCCATGCCCTTGAACTCGGACGCTGTGTCGGGCAAGGTATCCTGCAGGCGTCACCCCCCTCCCCCACCTCGCTCATCCTCTTTCCAACCCGTCCCCATCGAGGGATCGCATCCCTTCTCTAATCCCCCCTCGACTCCGACGTCCCCAGGAAACCCGCAGGGCGGTTTGAGAAAGCCTTGCGCTCCTCGCTGAATCCAGGGCGCTCGCCGACGAACCAAGATCCCTGGGCAAGTGGCTGCGCGACTCCAGGCGGCGCTGTCTCAGCCTCTCGGTCCAGCGATTGACGCATGATTGGACGTTCGCACGGCCGACGGGTCGTCGACGCGCTGAGAGCCCAAGCGTTAGAAGGCACGAGGGAGGGGGGTCGGAGAGACATGCCTCAGCAGTCTGCCCTTGCCCCCCCCCTCGCGCGCTTCGTCGCATGGGTTCATCAGCGCGTGTCGGCGACCATCGGCTTGCGCCCTGACTTCGCCCCTCATCTGACACCAACCCCAGCCCCCACGTGACGACTAGGCTCGGGGCCCCCTTTCCCAAGACACCAAGTGCTCGGGGCCCGACGATCGACGACGTTGGACGGCCGCGCCTCTGTTGGGCTCGGAACCTCCACGACATCCGACATCGCCTCCGACATCTGAGAATGTAATTGCTGAACTCGTGGGGTGGGGCGCCGCGGGCTTGGGTCTTCAAACAGCTGAGGTCGGCGGCCGTCGATCATGCCCCCCCCCTCCCCCCTGTGGATGCCCCCGCCCCCGCACCACATGTGGATCCCAGGGCCTGCATGCGCCCTCCCCCCATCTTGTCCATGGGGTATCCTCGAGCGGGGGGGCGGGTGGGATCAATGAATGACATCTCCTTGTCATGCCGAGCTGGCTGACCTATGTGGGATGGAGGGTGGGGTGGGTCACTCAGGGCAGGATCGATTTTCGACAGACGGCATCTCGCCGCTCGAATCCGCAAGAGCAGCGACGGACTCGGGCTAACGCGGCCTCTAGTCGATCATTCGCGAGCGCTTGTGCACCCGTCGACCATGCAACGAATCAAAATGATGAAAGCGCATCCTCCTCCTATCTCTTCCTCCCCGCCTCGACCGCCCCCTGATGCCCCCCCCCTACCTCGTCCTTCTCAACCTCCCCCTCCTCCCCCCCCTCCCCCCCCCCTCGGGATCCCCCCTCCTCGAAGGGTCGGGGTCTCAAGCTATAGCGGCGCCCGCTCGGACTCAGAAGAGCCCACCCCCCATGTGCAGGTCGTCGCTGTCGATGTCGCTCCGGCGGCCACGGCCGCCCTCGTCGCCGAGCAGATCGTCGCCCAGCCCGCCTGGCGCCTCGAGCAGGAGAAGGGGAAGGGCAGGAGCACAAGGAAAGGGGATTAGGAGGAGAAGAACGGAGGAGGAGCGGAGCCTGGATCGCCTCCGCAAGCCCACCGCTGGCGGCTGAAGGTGAAGGCTCTGCAGCGCGAGGCGCTGCCGCCTCGCTGTCTGCTGGGGCTGCCGCCGCCGCCTCGACCTCTTCCTCCTCAGCAGCCGCCGCGGCATCTGCCACAGCTGCCGCCGCGCCCTCTGCGAGCTCCGCCTCGCCCCCTGCTGCCTCCTGCTGCGCAGCGGGCCGCCTCTTCGGCGCCGCCGCCGCGGGCCGCTTCTTTGCCGGCGGGCTGGGCTCGTCGTCGGAACTGCTGGCACTGTCGTCGAGCTTCGCGTCGTGCTCTGGTGGGTCGGCGCTGCCGCCCTCGTCTCCCTCGGGCTCCTCGCCCCCATCCTCATCGGGCGGCTCCTCGGCTGCTGCAGGATTGGCCCCTTCCTGCTTGGCGTTCGCCTTGGCTTTCGGCTTAGCTGCTGGCGCGGCCGCCGCGGGCCGCTTCATCTTGGCCGCTGCGCCTCCGATCGAGCTCGCGCCTCCACTCGAGCTCTGAGCCTTCAGGTACTCTAGCTTGCGTTCCTCTAATTTCTTCTTGTCCCAGTTCTGGAGCGCGTACCCCTTGCCGAGCTCTACAATGAAAGCGCGCGGGTTGTCCAAGTCGCTCGTGATCAGCAGCTGCGCGACCATCTTCCACCTGGGGCTCCCCTGGGGCTTGCACCAGATGCCGCACTCCTCAGCTTGCTTCCGCTTCCAGACCGACGCTCGAACGGCGTCGCCTGTCTCGCAGTGGGTCCCAGACCAAAGGACACCGTTTGTCGCGCCAGCAGGTTTGCCCTTCTGCACGTCCGCGAGCTGTTGGTTGCTCACGCCTGGCACGCTCCATGTGCTCCCATCCTCCCACTTGCATATGACCTCCTCGCCCGCGCGCTGCAAGTCGGGCACCGGTGCCAGGGGGCACTCTGCCTTGGCCTTCCTGTCGCTGGCGTCGATGCGGTAGCCGACCTACTGAGGGGCGGGGCCGCGCCGGGGGGAGTGGTTCCCAAAACAGTACTAGCTTCCCCTCCCCCCCTCGATCGGGGCTCAATGACGACGGGGGCAGTGGGGGGGGGGCGTGCGATCTATGCCACTTGGCCCCGCATGGGGGCCAGCTGGGCAGCCCCGAGGGGGCCGAGGGTCGAGGGGCGATGCTTCACCGATGCATTCTTAAGTTTGTTTTACGCCGAATCCTTGCCCTGTCATCCTGATCCTTCCCCTCCCCTGTCCTTCTCCTCTTCTCCTCTTCTCCTCCTGTCCTTCTCCTTCCCTCCTCTTCTCCTCCATCTCCCTCCCCGCCGATGCCAACTGTTTGGGGGCCGCGCCTTAATTATTCTCACTTTCGTGGGCAGGCCTGCTGCACTGCATTCCAAGTGTATGTGCGCGCGATTGCCTTCAGGTTCCCCTCGTGGAGGGAGGAAGCGGAGGTTGGGGAAGGAAGGCCTCTCGAGTCGGACTCGTGCTCGAGTCGATGGCCCCCTTCCCCTGCCCCCCCCTGCCCCCCCCCCGATGGGGTCTCGAAGATGCAGCGACGCTGCGGCGGGGGCGGGCGGGGGGGGGCTAAAAGGAGGGGGGGGAGAGAGGAGAAAGAGAGGAGCGCAGGGCGCGAGAAGGAAAGGAGGAGAGGTGGATGGGAAGGAGAGGAGGATCGAACAGGACGAAAGGAGGAAGGAGGGGGCGAGGAGGTTCCCCTGTTACCCCCACGCGTCCTTCTCCGCGATCGTCTTGAACCACTCTGGCTGCTGCCCGCGAGTCCTAGGGGCGCGCAGAATTCACGGACGGACGAGCGGGGAAGGAGGTTGGGCTTAAGATGGCTTGGAGAAGCAAGGCCAGGGGGAGAGCGCGGGATCGATGCTAACGCCATGCGTCTCTCTTCCCGCTCTCTCCCCCATGCCCCGCCCCCCATCGCCTCTCAGCCTGCCCCCCTCCCCAATCGCTCGTCCGCGTGCGATTGAGAGTGGGGATGTAAGTGAGGGTGAGAGCATGCGAGAATGAGTGCGAGAGCAGGAGTGCGAGTGATAGCGAGACTGAAATTCCTGATGATAATGGCATCGGGATCAGAATGGGAGTGCGAGCGAGAGCGAAAGCGAGTAGGAGTGAGATTGAGAGCGAGCGGGGGCAAGCTGTGAGAGTTACAAGGGCGAGAGCAAAAATTTGGAGGGCAGAGCGGGGATCAGAGAGTTGAGGGCGATGAGTGAGAGCGGCAGTGAGAGCGGGAGTCAGGGAGGTGAGAGTGAATTCAACGGCCGACGTCCTGAAGCGACTGGCCGCCTGCGCCACGTGTCTGAGCATGGCGCGCAACATGGCGCTGTTCTTTTTGGCCCACCTCTTGGTCTGGCCATCGGGGATGTTGAGCTCCTCGCGGTCACGGCGAGAGGAGCTTCAGGGATAAGAGCTTGGATGAGACATTGGGGAGGTGGGATAGGAACAGGAGGAGAAGGAGAAGAAGGAGGAGGGAGAGGAGGAGAGAGGTGAGAAGAAGCAGAAGATGAGGGAAGCCAAGGAGGATGAGGAGGTAGAGGAGGAGGAGGAGAAGAAGGAGGAGGAGGATCGATGAGGAGGTGGGAGGTAGTGGAGCACGGGGATGCAGGATCCTCCTCCTCCTCGTCCCTCCTCCACCCTCCCTCCTCCATCGCCTCCCTCCCTAGATCACTCCCTCCCTACCCCCCTTCCTCTCTCTCTCCGCCTTCTCCTTCTTCTCCTCCTCCCCCTCCTCCTCCTCCTCCTTCTCCTCCTCAGCCTCCGCTTCCTCTGCTCCTCCTTCCCCTGTCCTCTGCGATCATCATGAAGGCTTCGATCGCCATCGTCTTTGTGATGGCCTCCGCCGGTGCGATGGCCTGCCTGATCTCGGACAGCATGGCGGCCTGGGCTGCTCTCCTCACTCCTCGCCCTCCTCGCTCTCAGCCATTCCCCTGTTTGTCCTCCTCATTTACCTCTTCCCCTCATCCGTCTCGTCCTGGGTCCCAGGATCCAGGATACAGGCCGACCCCCGCCCACTCAGGAATTTTCGGGGGCTGGCCCGAGGCGGGCCTTCTCCATCAGCCGAGGTGGCTGGATGATAGCCTCCGAGACGTCGTCGACGTCATTGACCTCATATGCGAGGTCGCTGTCTACCATGTGGAGACGCAGCACGCGCGCCACGTCCTCCATGGAGTTGGCGCGCTTCCGTTTGGGGGCCATGCGTGCATGCGCGCGAGCTCGCCCTAGGGGCCCGCGCGCGGGGGGGCCCGCAGGCGGGCGAGGGGCCCGCGCGCGGCCCCCAGCCGCCAGAACCCGAACGATTGCGGCGGGCGACGACGTCCCCGACTCGGCCCTGGATATCCCCAACCCCGATCGGCCACCGCAGGCCCCTCGAGGGCCATCGGGCGCGGGCCAATCTATAGGCCTCGAGCGCCCTCCTCCGCGCGCGCGCCAGAATTTCAAGGCGAGGCCGGCATGTTAGCAGGCCACGTGCTCAACTTGAGAGACACACATATATATATATGTATATGTATATATATATATATATGTATATATATATGCATATAGATATGTATGTACGTATGTATGTATGTATATATATATATATTGTGTATATGTATATGTATATACAAATATTTATGTATGTATATGTGTATATATACATATACATATATGTATATAAATATGTATATATATACATATGTCGTTGATCGCCGCACATCTGCGTTCAAACAACTGAGAAACTAGGCGAAACGATACCTTACCAAGGTCACCTCTTAGACTAAGAAGCATATCTTAAAGTAAGAAGCGTGTGGCAACATGAGCGATAACTCTTGTAGCAAGAATTATTCAACCTCTGGGCTTGGCGATCGGCCACCGCGCATTCGCCTTCGCGCAACCATGCTACCCTGGCTGCGCGCCTCCAAACGAAATGCCTCAGCGCAATCCGCATCTGGGCGCGCGGACTGGGCCGCCAACTTTGCGAAAAGCGGGCCGCCCACGTCAGCCGAGACTTTGCGCGCTCGCGGGCCGCGGCCCCGCAGCCGCGCCGACGCCGCGCCGCCGCGGGCAAGCAAGCGGCCCCGCGCATCGACGCGGCGCGCGCGCCTCGCGCTCGCGCGCGATAGAGCCGGGCGAGCGCGCGCGCGCGCCCATTCGACGGCGGCGCAAGTCGGGCGCCAAGGCCGCGCCCGCGCCGCCAGGACATGTATTCTTTGCAACAGATTGCGCGAAGAGCAACTTCGGCTGGTCAGCTTCCGCCGCGGGCGCCGCCGCGCATCCCTGGAGCGATTGACAGAACGCCGGCGGCGGCGGCTTCGGCGCCTGGACGCGCGGGCCACGGGCCATCTCAACCAGGCGCGCGACGGAGAGCCGCGGCGCTCCCACGGACTGCACCCAGCCTGCCCCCCCAGACGGGTCGGGCGGCGTTGGCAGTCCACCGCTGCGCCCCAGCTGCGCCTGCCACAACGCGCGAGGGGGGGAGGCGCGAGCCCTCGCGCCCGCGGCGCCCCCGCCCTTGCGCTGCCCCGCTCGGGCGGCGCCGGCGCGCGAGGCGCGCCCGGCGCCGCGCGCCGGCGCCTCGGCGGCGGCGGCGACGCCGGCATGCGGCGGGGCCGTTGCGGCCGCGCCGACATAGGGCGACGCAATGGAAGCGGCGTCGCCGCGCGCCCCCGCGCGCGCCCTCAACGCCTCAATGGCACTGCCGCCGTTGCTTGCTTCGAAGTGCGTCGACGCCGACGCGCGCGCGCGCGGCGGCGCGCGACGCCGCCCGCCGCTCTCGACCGGCGAGCGGGTGCAAGACAAGATCGCGAAAGACATTGCAACGCCCGAGCTGAGCAAGGCCTCGCAC
>CAUYUJ010000325.1:341313-361313 GCA_963575745.1 Prorocentrum cordatum
GCCTCCTCCGCGGCCGGCAACGCCCAGGTCCGACCAGCGCCGGCCAGGGTGCCGCTGGAGAGCCAGACCTGCATCCGTCTTCCTCGTCGTCCATCTCATCCTCCTCCATTTCCTCGTTTTCCTCGTCGTCCATCTCCTCTTTTTCCTCGTCCTCCTCCTCCTCCTCCTCGAAGCCGCCGCCGCCGTCGCCGTCGCCGTCGTCGCCGCCGTCGCCATCGTCGACAACGCCGTCGTCGTCGCCGTCGCCGTCGTCGCCGTCGTCGTCGTCGCCGGTACCGCCGTCGTCGTCGTCGTCGTCGCAGTCGTCGTCGCCGTCGTGGTCGCCATCGTCGCCGTCGACGCCGTTGTCGTCGTCGCTGCCGCCGCCGTCGCCGTCGCCGTCGTCGCCGTCGTCGTCGCCGCCGCCGCTGTCACCGTCGCCGTCGTCGCCGTCGTCCTCGTCGTCCTCGTCGCGACCTCCGTCGCCGTCGCCTCGTCCTCGCCGTCGTCGACGCCGGCGTCGCCGTCGTTGCTGCCATCGTCGTCGTCGCCATCAGCGCCATCATCGTCGTCGTCCTCACCGTCGTCGTCGCCCCCGACATCGCCGCCGTCGCCGCCGTCGCCGTCGCCGTCGTCGCCGTCGTCGTTGCCGCCGTCGCTGTCGTCGCCGTTGTCGTCGCCGACGTCGTCGTCGGCGTCGGCGTCGCCGTCGGCGTCGCCGTCGCCATCGTCGTCGTTGTCGTCGTCGCTGTCGTCGTCGGTGTCGGCGCCAGGGTCACTGTTGCCCTCGACGCCGTCGTCGTCGGCGTCGTCGTCGTCGCCGTCGTCGCACTCGACATCGTTGGCGCCGTCGTCGTCGTCGCCGTCGTCGCCGTCGCCGTCAGCGTCGTCGTCGCCGCCGTCGTCGCCGTCGCCTCCGCAGCGATCGTTGCCGCCGTTGCCGTCGTCGTCGCCGTCGAAGTCGTCCTTGACGTCGTAATCACAGTCGACGTCGCCGTCGTCGTCGCCGTCGTCGTCGCCGTCGTTTCCGCCGCCATCGTCGTGACCGCCACCGTCGCAGTCGGCGTCGCCGTTGTCGTCGTCGGTGTCGTCATTGCCGTCGTCGCCGTCGCCATCGCCGTCCTCGCCACACTCGTCGGCACCGCGATCGTCGCCCTCGTCGTCGTCGTCGGCGTGGCCGCCGTCGTCGTCGCCGTCGCCGTCGTCGCCGTTGTCGCCGTCGTCGTCTTTGACGTCGCCGCCGCCGTAACCATCGCCATCGCCGTCGACGGAGTCGCCGTCGTCGGCGTCGCCGTCGTCGTCACCGTTGTCGTCGCCGTCGTCGTCGCCGTCGCCGTCGTCGCTGTTGTCGCCATCGTCGTCGTCTTTGACGTCGCCACCGCCGTAACCATCGCCGGCGCCGTCGTCGACGTCGCCGTCGTCGGCGTCGTCGTCGTCACCGTCGCCATCGTCGCCGTGGCGTTGCAGTCGTCGTCGCTATTGTCGCCGTCGTCGACGTTGTCGGCGAAGCCGCCGACGCCTCCGCCGTCGTCGCCGTCGCCATCGCAATCGTCGTCATCGCCATCGTCATCGTCGTCGCCGTCGACGTCGCCGCCGCAGTCGTCGCCGTTGTCGTCGTTGCCGCAATCGCCGTCGCCGTCGCCGTCGTTTTCCTCGCCGTCAGCGACGTCCGCGTCGCCTTCGGCGCCGCCGCAGTCGACATCGCCATCGTCGTTATCGCCATCGTCGTCGCCGTCGTCGTCGTCGCCGTCGTCGCCGTCGACGTGGCCGTCGCCGTCGCCGTCGCCGTCGTCGCCGTCGTCGTTGTCGCCGTTGCCGTCGTCGCCGTTGTCGCCGTCGCCGTCGGGCCGCCGTCGTCGTCGTCGTCGTCGTTGCCGTCGTCGTCGTCATCGTTGTCGTTGTCAGAGTCGACACTGCCGTCGCCCTCGTCACCGTCGTCGTCGTCACCGTCGCCGTCGCCATCGTCGCCGCTGCAGCCGCCGATGTCGCCGTCGCCGTCGTCGTCGCCACGCAGCCGCCGTCGCTGCAGTCGCCGTCGTCGCCGTCGTCGTCGTCGTCGCCCTTGTCGTCACCGTTGCCGTCGCCGTCGCCGTCGCCGTCGTCGACGTCATCGTAAGCATCAGCGCCGTCGACGTCGTCGCCGTCGGCGTCGCCGTCGTCATCGCCGCCGCCGCCGTCGTCGGCGCCGTCGTCGCACGCGTCGTCGTCGTCGTCGTCGACGTCGTCGTTTTCTGCGACATTGTTGTCGCCGTCGTCGTCGTAGTCGGCGTCGCCACCCCCAACGTCGCAGTTCCCATCGTCGGTGTCATCGTGGCCGTTGTTGAAATCGCCGTCGTCGTCGTCGTCGTCGTCGTCGTCCTCGCCGTCGTCGATTCCGTCGCCGTTGTCGTTGCCGCCGTCGCCGTCGCCGTCTCAGTTGTCGCCATCGTCGACTTTGTCTTGGCCGCCACCGTCGTCGCCGTTGCCGTCGTCGTCGCCGCCGTTGTCGCCGTCGTCGTCGTCACCGTCGTCACCGCCTTTACCGCCGCCGCCGTCGCCGTCGCCACCGTGGTCGTCGTTGTCGCCGTCGTCGTCGCCGCCGTCGTCGTCGCCGTCGCACTCGCCGTCGTCGGCGTCGCCGTCGTCGTCGCCGTCATCACGGTCGCCGGCGCCGTTGTCGTCGTCGCCGTCGTCGCCGTTGTCGTCGCCGTCGCCGTCGCCGTCGTCGCCAGCGTCGCCGTAGCTGTCGTCGTCGTCGTCGCCGTCGTCGTCGGCGTCGCCGTTGTCGTCGCCGTCGTCGTCGCCGTGGTCGCAGTCGACGCCGTCGCCGTCGTCGCTGCCGCCGCCGCCGTTGCCGTCGTCGCCGTCGCCGTCGACGTCGTCGTCGTCGACGCCGTCGTCGCTTTCGTCGCCGCCGCCGCTGTCACCGTCGCCGTCAGCGCCGTTATTGTCGCCGTCGTCCACGTCGTCGTCCTCGTCGCCACATCCGTCGCCGTCGTTGCCGCAGCCATCGTCGTCGCCATCGGCGCCATCGTCGTCACCGTCGTCGTCGTAGCCGTCGTCGTCATCGCCTTTGCTGTCTCCGTCGCCGTCGCCGTCGCCATCGATACCATCGTCGTCGCCATCGTCGCCGTCGTCGCCGTCGCCGCCGCCGCCGTCGTCGTCGCCTCCGTCGCGAGCCTGGCCGCCGTCGACGCCGTCGCCGTCGAAATCGTCGTCGTCGCCGTGACCGTCGTCGTCGTCGTCGGTGTCGCCACCGTCGTCTACGCCGTCGACGTCGTCGTCGTTGCCGCCGTCGTCGTCGTGGTCGACGTCGCCACCGCCGTCATCATCGCCGTCGCCGTCGTCGCCGTCGCCGTCGTCGCCGTCGCCGTCGTCGCCGTCGCCGTCGTCGTCGCGGCGTCAGCGCCGTCGCCGTCGTCGGCGTCGTCGTCGTCGTCATCGTCGCCGTCGTCGTCGTCGTCGTCGGCGTCGCCGTCGTCGCCGTCGCAATCGCCGTCGTCGTCGTCGTGGCCATCGTTGTCGTCGCCGTCGCAGTCGTCGTCGTCACCGTCGTCGTCGTCGTCGTCGTTGCCGTCGCCGTCGTCGTCGTCGGCGTCGCCGTCGTCGCCGTTGCAGTCGCCGTCGTCGTCGTCCTGGCAATCGTTGTCGTCGCCGTCGTTGTCGTCGCCGACGTCGTCGCGTCGCCGTCGTCGCCGTCGTCGTCGTCGTCGTCATCGTCGCCGTCGCCGTCGTCGCCGTCGTCGTCGACGTCGTCGTCGCCGTCGTCGTCGTCGTCGCCGTCGTCGTGGTTGTCGTCACCGCCGTCGTCGGCGTCGGCGTCCACGCCGCCGCCACTGTCGCCCTCGACGACGTCATCGTTTGCGTCGTTGTCGTCGTCGCCGCAGCCGTGGCCGTCGCGGTCGCGGTCGCCGTCGTCGTCACCGTCGGCGTCGCCGTCGTCGTCGTCGTCGTCGTCATCGGTGGCGCCGTTGTCGCCGTCGTCGTCGCCGTCGTCGTCGTCGTCTTCGCCGCATCCGCCGCGGGCCGACGCCGTCGCCGCCGTCGCAATACTTGCCGCCGTCGACGTCGTCTTCACCGTCGAAGTCGTCGTCAAAGGAGTCGTCGTCGTCGCAACCGTCGTCGTAGTCGTCGACGTCGTCGTCGTCGCCGTCGTTTCCGCCGCCATCGTTGTCGGCGCCACCGCCGTGGCCGTCGGGGTCGCCGTCGTCGTCGCCGACGTCGTCGCCGTCGTCGCTGTCGCCGTCGCCGTCTTCGCAATGCCGTCGCCGACGCCGCCGTCGCCCTCGACGCCGGCGCCGGCGTCGTCGCCGTCGCAGGCGTCGCTGTTGTCGACGTCTCCGCTGCCATCACCATCGCCGTCGCCGTCGTCGCCGTCGTCGTCGCCGGCGTCGCCGTCGTCGCCGCCGCTGTCGCAATCGGTGTCGCCATCGTCGTCGTCATCGCCACGCCGCCGCCGTCGCCGTCGTCGCCGTCGTCAGCGTCTGCGTCGCCGTCGTCGTCGCCGTGGTCGACGACGTTGTCGGCGGCGCCGCCACCGCCGCCGCCGTCGTCATCGTCGCCATCGTCGTCGTCGCCATCGTCGCCGCCGTCGCCGTCGCCGTCGCCGTCGCCGTCAAAGCCGTTGCCGTCGTCGTCGTCGTCGCCGTCGTCGTCGCCGTCGCTGTCGCCATCGTCGTCGTTGTCGGCACCGCAGCCGCAGTTGCCACCGCCGTCGCTGTCGCCGTCGTCGCCATCGTCGTCGTCGTCGTTGTCGGCGTCGAAGTCGTCGCCGCCGTCGTCGCCGCCGTCGTCGCTGCCGCCTTTGCCAGCATCGTCGCCGTCGCCGTCGTCGTCGCCACCGACGGCAACGCCGCCGCCGCCGTCAGCGTCGTTGGCGTCGTGCCCGTGGTCGTTGAAGTCGTCGGCGTCGGCGTCGCCGTCGCTGTCGACGTCGTCGCCGTGGTCGTCGTCGCCGTCGTCGTCGCCGTCGTCGCCGTCGTCGTCGCCGTCGCCGTCGCCGTTGTCGGTGTCGCCGCCGCCGTCGTTTCTGTCGCAGTCACAGTCGTCGAAGCCGCCGCCGCCGTCACCGTCGCCGTCGTCACCGCCGCCGTCGTCGGCGTCGTTGTCAGCGCTGCTGGCGTCGAGGACGTCGTCGTCATCGGTGTCGCTGGCGCCGTCGATGCCGTCGTCGTCGTCGGCGTCGTGGGCGTCGTCGTCGTCGCCGTCGTCACCGTCGTCGTCGTCGTCGTCGCCACCGTCGTCGTCGCAGTCGACGCAGTCGCCGTCACCAACGTCGTTGGCGTCGCCGCCACCGCCGTCGCCCTCGCCGACGTCGTCGTCGTCACCGTCGTCGTCGGCGGCGCCGTCGTCATCGCCGTCGTCGTCGCCGTCGTCGCCGTCGACGCCGGCCTCGTCGTCGCAGCCGCCGTCGTCGTCGCCGTCGCCGTCGCCGTCGTCGGCGTCGCCGCCGCCGCCGTCGTTTCTGCCGCCGTCGCCGTCGTCGAAGCCGCCGTCGCCGTCACCGTCGCCGTCGTCACCGCCGCCGTCGTCGGCGTCGCCGTCAACGTCGCCGTCAGCGTCGATGGCGTTGAAGACGTCGTCGTCATCGGTGTCGCTGGCGCCGTCGATGCCGTCATCGTCGTCGGCGTCGTGGGCGTCGTCGTCGTCGCTGTCGTCACCGTCGTCGTCGTCGTCGTCGTCGCCACCGTCGTCGTCGCAGTCGTCGCAGTCGCCGTCGCCAACGTCGTTGGCGTCGCCGCCACCGCCGTCGCCCTCGCCGACGACGTCGTCGTCGCCGTCGTCGTCGTCGGCGTCGCCGTCGTCATCGCCGTCGTCGTCGCCGTCGTCGCCGTCGACGCCGGCCTCGTCGTCGCAGCCGCCGTCGTCGTCGCCGTCGCCGCCGCCGTCGTCGGCGTCGCCGCCGCCGCCGTCGTTTCTGCCGCCGTCGCCGTCGTCGAAGCCGCCGCCGCCGTCACCGTCGCCGTCGTCACCGCCGCCGTCGTCGTCGGCGTCGCCGTCAACGTCGCCGTCAGCATCGATGGCGTTGAAGACGTCGTCGTCATCGGCGCCACCGCCGCCGTCGATGCCGTCATCGTCGTCGTCGCCGCCGTCGTCGTCGTCGTCGTCGCCGCCGTCATCGTCGTCGCCATTGCCGCCACCGCCGCCGCACCATCGCAGTCGTCGTCGACGCCGTCGTGGTCGCCGTCGTCCCCCCTGAGGTCGCCGTCGCCGTCGGCGTCGCCATCGTTGTTGCTGCAATCGTCGTCGGCGTCGCCGTCGACGTCGTTGGCGTCAAAGACGTCGTCGTCATCGTCGTCCCCGCCGCCGTCATCGGCGTCGACGTCCCCGTCGTCGCCGTCGTCGTCGTCGTCGCCGTGGTCATCCTCGCCATCGCCGCCACCGCCGCCACCGCCGCAGTCGCCGTCGCTTTCGTCGCCGTCGTGGTCGCAAACGTCGCCGTCGAAGTCGCCGCCGTGGACGGCCTCGCCGCCGTTGTTGCCGCCGTCGTCGTCGACGTCGCCGTCGGCGTCGCCGTCAAGGTCGCCGGCGTCGTCGGCATCGCCGGCGTAGCCGTTGTCGCCGTCGCCGTTGCCATCGTTGTGGCCACCGCCGCCGCCGTCAACGTCGTCGCCGCCGCCATCGGCGTCCCCGCCGCCGTCGTCGCCGTCGTCGTCGTCGGCGCCGTCGTCGTCGTCGTCGTCGCCGTCGTCGTCGCCGCAGTCGCTGTCACCGTCGCCGTCGCCGTCGTCGTCGCCGTCGTTGCCGTCAGCGTCGTCCGTGTCGCCGTCGCCTTCGCCGTCGTCGCCGTCGTCGGCGTCTGCGTCGCCGTCGTCGCCGCCACCGTCGCCGACGCCGCCGCCGCCGTCGTCGTCGTCGTCGTCGTCTGCGCCGTCACCGTCGTCGCCGTCGTGGCCGCAGTCGTCGTCGTCGTCGTCGTCGTCGTCGTCGTCGTCGTCGTCGTCGTCGTCGTCGTCGTCGTCGTCGTCGTCGTCGTTGCCGTCGTCGTCGCCGTCGGCATCGCCGGCGTAGCCAGTGTCGCCGTCGCCGTTGCCATCGTCATCGCCACCGCCGCCGCCGTGAACGTCGTCGCCGCCGCCATCGGCCTCCCCGCCGCCGTCGTCGCCGTCGTCGTCGTCGTCGCCGTCGTCGACGTCGTCGTCGTCGTCGCCGTCGTCGTCGTCGCCGCAATCGCCGTCACCGTCGCCGTCGCCGTCGTCGCCGCCGTCGTCGCCGTCAGCGTCGCCCGCGTCGCCGCCGGCCTCGCCGCCGTCGCCATCGCCATCGTCGTCATCGCCGTCGCCACCGCCGCCGCCACCGCCGCCGCCGTCGTCGTCGCCGCCGTCGTCGTCGCCGCCGTCGTCGCCGTCGTGGCCGCTGTCGTCGTCGTCGTCGTCGTTGCCGTCGTCGTCGTCGGCTTCTGCGGCGGCGCCGTCGCCGTCGCGGTCGTCGTCACCGTCGCCGTCGCCGTCGTCGTCGCCACGCCGCCGTCGTCGCCGTCGTCGATGTCGTCATCGCCACGGGGCCACGCCGCCGCCGTCGCCGACGTCGCCGTCGTCGCCGTCGTCGCCGTCATCGCCGTCGTCGCCGCCGTCGCCGTCACCGTCGTCGTCGTCGCCGTCATTGGCGTCGTCGTATTTGTCGTCGTCGTCGGCGTCAGCGCCGCCGCCGTCGTCACCGTCCTCGCCGTCGCCGTGGATATCGTCGCCGCCGCCGCCGTCGTCGTCGCCGCCGTCGTCGTCGCCGTCGTCGTCGTCGTCGTCGTCGTCGTCGTTGCCGTCGCCGTCGTCGTCGTCCTCGCCGTCGCCGTCGTCGCCGTCGCAATTGCCGTCGTCGTCGTCCTCGTCGTGGCCGTCCTTGTCGTCGTCGTCAAAACCGTCGTTTTTACCGTCGTCGTCGTCGCCGTCGCCATCGTCGTTGCCGTCGTCGCCGTCACCGTCGCCGTCGTCGCCATCGTCGTCGTCGCCGCCGCCGTCGTCGCCGTCGTCGTCGTCGTCCTCGTCGCCGCCGCCGTCGTCGTCCATGTGCAAATCTTCGCCAAGCCTGCAGCTGGCGCGCTGCTGGCCGCTGCGCGCCGCCGCCGGCGAGGCCCTTCGGAAACACCGGGGTGTGCAGTGCGTCTCGCGCGCGCGCCTGCCAGTCCGCGTGCGGCGCGGCGGGGCCCGCGTCCAGCGCGTCGCGGGAGAAGAGGGGGCCAAGGTCCTGGAGGCGGCTGTCGGGGACGCACTGCCCGGCTCAATGCAGACCCGGGTCAGTCGGGCTCTTCAGGGTCCTGCAAGATCCTGCAGGATCGTCCAAGACCCTGCGCGCAAGCCCATACCATTGCACCCCTGGTTCTGCAAGGTCCTGCAGTCTCCGGCACTCTGGCTAGCCTCCGGTTGCATTGACCCTCGTCTCTTCCAGGAACGGGTAGGGGACAGTCGGCAATACACGAACGTCAGGTGGGCTAACACAGCGCCCTCTCTGCGTCGGTATTTGCAGCACTGTTACACAGCCTGGGCCCCGAACGCTGCGTTTCTGGTACCATGTGCTGTTCATTCTGGGTGGGCCAATCAATCTATGTGGTGCAATCTACGTTGTGCAATATATGAAATTTATGTTGCACAGCCGATGTTGCGGGATGTATGTTGTGCGCTTTTTGTGGAGCAATACCTCTGGCGCAATCGACGTGGTGCCATATATCGGGTGCGCCATGTGATACGATGTGCAATACAAGTTGTACAATATATATATATATAATATATATATATATATATATATATAATAAATATATATACATTGTATATATATATATAAGAGAGAGAGAAAAAACAAAAGAAAAAAAAAAAAAAAAAAAAAAAAAAAAAAAAAAAAAAAAAAAAAAAACGCCGCTGGATCTCCCCGGGAGGGGAACCCTTCCCCCCCCTTTTCCTCGATCCGTCGTCGGAGAAACCCCCCCCTTCCCCGATCCGTCGTCGGGGACCCCCCCCCCCCCCTCCCCTCCTTTCCTGGTCCGTCGTCGGGGCCCCCCCTTCCACCCCTTTCAAAAAGGGGGTGGGAGGTCTGGACATCCCCCCCCCCCTTTTGGCCGCACCCCCCCACCCCTTCCCCCCTGTCGCCACGCCGCCCCCTGAATCCCAACCCGACCCCCGCCACCCCCAACCCCAGTCCTCACCCTAACCCAAAACCCAAACCCGAACCCCAACCGTTAACCCCAGACCCAAAGAATACGCACTACTCATTCTTCACTACTGACTCCCCACTACTGACTACTCGCTACTCACTACTCACTTCTCCCTACCCCATACTAACTCCTCACGACTCACTACTCACTATCCACTACTCACTACCCACTACTATTCACCACTCCCTCCTCCCTGCTCACTACTTATTACTCACTCCTCACTACCCACTACTCAATACTCACTACCCACTAATCACTACCCCCACTCACTACTCACTAATCACTACCCATTCCCCACTAACCATTATCCACTACGCACTACTCACTACTCATTGCCCGCAACTCACTACTCACTACCCACGACTCGCTACTCACTACTCCTCACTCTCTACACAGTACTGACTACACAATACCCAGTACTCACTACTCGCTGCTCCCATACTCGCTACGCAATACTCACTACTCACTCACCGCTACTCACTACTCACTACTCACTAGTCAGCAATATGACTAATCACTAGTCACTAGTCACCAGTCACTCCCCACTACTCACTACACACTAATCGCTACTCACTACCCACTACTCGCTACTCCCTTCCTACTACTCACTGATCACTACTCGCTACTCCCTGCTTCCTACTCACTACTGACTACTCGCTCACCGCTACTCACTACTTACTCACTACTCACTATTCACCATTCCCTACTCACTAGTCACTTGTCTCTCACTAATCACTAGTCACTAGTCACTAGTCACTACCCACTACTCACTACCCACTAATCGCTACTCACTACCCACTACTCGCTACCCACTTCCTACTTCTGATTGATCACTACTCACTACTCCCTACTCCCTACGCACTACTCACTACTCCCCACTCGCTACTCCCTAATCGTCATTCACTACTCACTACCCACTACTCACTACTGACTACTCCCTACTCCCTACTCACTACCTTCTACGCCCTACTCGCTCCTCACTACTCACTATTCGCTACTCCCTACTCGCTACTCACTACTCACTACCCACTGCCCACTACCCACTGCTCCCTATTCACCATTACCCACTAATCACTACTC
This sequence comes from Prorocentrum cordatum, assembly GCA_963575745.1. Lineage (NCBI taxonomy): Eukaryota > Dinophyceae > Prorocentrales > Prorocentraceae > Prorocentrum > Prorocentrum cordatum. The sequence goes on from CAUYUJ010000325.1 coordinate 351,494, forward strand.
ACTAAGCACTACGCACTACTCAATTTTCACCTGTCACTACTCACTACTCACTACTCACTACTCGCTCCTCACCACTCACTACTGACTACTCGCTACTCACTACTCACTACTCACTACTCACTACGCACTACCACTACTCACTACTCACTAATCACGACTCGCCACCCACCACCCACTACCCACTACTCACTACCCACCTACTCATTACCCCCTAATCCCTACTCAGTACTCACTACTCGCTACTGGCTACTCACTACCACTACTCGCTACTCACTACTCACATATCAGTATACACCACTCACTATTCACTATTTACTACTCTCCACTCCCTACTCCCTCTTCCCTAGTCGTCACTCACTACCCACTACTCACTACCCAATACTCACTACGCACTCAAACGCTACTCACTACTCACTACCACCCACTCCCAACTCCGAACTCCCTACACACGTTCTCTGGCGCAGATAGGAGAAGCCAGAGAGACCCCCTCCCCGGCTCCCGTTCCGGCGCACCCCCCCCCTTTTTCGAGGGGAATGGGGAGGGGGGGGTCGGACCCCCCCCCGCAAGGGAGGGAGGGGGGGAGGGGGTCGAAAATCTCATCCCTCCTTTGAAGGGGGGGAGGGGGCGGCGTTCTGCGAGCACCCCCCCCCTTTGCAATTACAGGGTGATCCAGTGGCGCGCTTTCTATACATGGTGCAGACTACGTGGTGCAATTCACACATACTCGCATTGAATTGACAACTCCATTGGTCGCGGAAACAGCCAACCACTTGGACCTTCAAATAACGACTCGTGATGAAAAACCAACACTCGGGAAAAATCTGGATTTCTGGGAACCCCGCCTTGGGAAATTCAAAACGTCGGGGGTCTGGGGAACAACCGCCCTCAGACCACAACGAGCACCTCTATTCAACGGAAGCCCATTGTGGTAAGCGCACGCGGGGGAGGAGTCGAGCATGGCAGGGTTGCGACTGGTTAGCGCCCAGAACCGTTTGGTGGACGCCGGTCCCCGACCCCCGCTGTCGTGATTTTTTTCATGACGTGGACCCCCGAAGGTCTTGATTCCTTCCAGGGAACCAGCGTTTCATCCTGGGTCGCTTTGACGGTCCCAAGGCACGGTACGGACCCCCACAAGGCCGAAACCTGCCAAAAACTTCCCGTCGTTTTTCACGACTCGAAGGGGTCGGGATGTCTCTTCTCGTCACCCTGCGGTCCGTGAGGGCGCTCAGCAGCTCGTCCACGGTGCACGCGTGGGGCCCGTCCGATGGGGGAGCAAAGAGCTATTGGCACCAACGCCGACGGTGGTGCACGCGCGGGGCGGGCCCGATGGTGGTAGCACCTCCCTCTCCCGTCCTCCTCCCTCCTCCTCACTCCTCATGCCCCGTCCTCGGTCTTTCGTCCGCCTCCTCCTCGTACTCCTCCTCCTCCTCCTCCCTCCTCCTCTTCCTCCTCCTTATCCTACCTTTCCCTCCCTCCCTCAATAATTATTCGACTGTCGGGCCCAAACAAGCTCGGCACTCGACCAACTGTCAGGGGGTGGCCCAGACGTCATGGAGAGCCGATCCGATCCGGTCCCTCATTCCTCCATTCCTCCGTTCCTTCCTCCCTCCCTCCCTTTTCCCTTTTCCCTTTTCCCTTTTCCCTTTTCCCTCTCCTCCTCCTCCTCCTCCTCCTCCTCCTCCTCCTCCTCCTCCTCCTCCTCCTGGCGCACACTCCAAGTCCCCGAGTCCGCACATGACGCGGGGGGACGGCGCGCGTGAAACTACCCTGCACCCAGCCCCTTGCCAAGCTCGTCTGGCCAGGTCTTCAGACCTGGGGGGAGGCGGCAATCCATGAGTTTGGACAGCACCTTCTTGCCCCAGTCTGTTGGGCGGCGGCAGGTGCCTTGCAACCCTGCGCTTACCTTCGCACTGCTGTAGGCCCCACACTTGCGACACCACCAGGGTTCACGAGTACAAGACACATCGCGGCTCTGATGGATCTGGTGCGGCCGACCTGGGCAATGCGAGGCAAGCCACTCCAGCGTCCCACACTATTTGGTGGGGCGCCCGCGGCAAACAATACACAATTTATACCCCCCTTCTCGATCACGCTGTGTGTGGTCTCCTGCAGTGTTTGCACAACGTTCGATTGACGCTGGGCCCTGGACACTCGACTGCGGGCCACACGATCAGCTCTAGAGGTGGCCGAGTATAGGGAGGGGGTCTGGATAGCCATTTGCAGAACGACTTCTGTCAGGCACCTCTGCACGCGGACAGCTTTATTGTCTATGTCGGTTGCCTGCTGGATGATATGCTGTGGGAGCCTGGCCATGCGCGCCCCTTCAGTGGCACACTCATCCGCGGCCTCGTTGGCGGTATGATCTTCCCGGGTAGTGTGGACCCCCACGTCCCCTTCTTCGAGGGGGGACTTTACCTTTTTAAATTGGCACGGCCCTGGATGGCCTTCATAGGCCTCCCAGAAATCGAGCCACGCAGCCGAATTAGCCTCGTGGTTCCATTGGGGTCCATGACGAATCCCATCAATCACGTTCTGGCAGTCGAGCACAAAATGACATTCACCAATAGTGCGTTGCAAAGCTACGGTGATACCGACCAGCTCCGCTAAGGGAACCGTCTGGATCCGTACTGGGAGGGTGCCGTACGCTCTGCCTACCACGCGGCCTCCCTGGACAATGGCGCAACCCCATCCGCAACGATGGAGGCGCTTATCGTCAGTACAATCCCCCCCACTCCCGTCCGACCCGACCCGATCATCAGCACCTAACGGCACGCGCCCTCTTGCATCGAATGCTCCTTCAAAATTGGCTTGGCCCTCCGGTCACGACTCGACCAAGTCGTGGACCCATAAAACAGGAGCCAAACCGCGGAGCCAAAAACATGGGAACTCGGCATGTTTCTCACGGGCTTCCAGGGCAAGGGAGACGTCCTCAGGAGAGAGAGGGGGGTTGCAGGCGCAGCTCCACATCTTGTGAAAAAAATCCTCCTCCTCCTCCTGCCCACACTGCCGGCAACGCCTCTCCTCAGACGCGACGGGCGCCTGGGGAACGCGCGTCGTGGCGGGCCATAGGGCGCCTGTGGCCACCATCTCGAGGACGGCTGCCAAACTGGCCTCCCATTTAGACCTCAACCTCGCGAGGTGGCGGCGGAGAGGAATGAGGTCATACCCGAATTCTAAACCTGCCCCACAGGAATGCTGAGACGCATGCTGCTCCCACACCTTCTGCTCCAGCGCCCCCCTCCACCTCCGCCAAAACGCACTGCCTCCATCCCTGGGGGCTGCCCCTAGCGGGCTCAGGGTAGAAGGGGGTGCGCTGGTCGGTGGAAAGCTCCGGGGCAAAAAAATACACCTGTTCTGCATCGTCGAGCCACTTGTACGGGGTCACAGGATCCCAGCCAAGTTGGAGTAGCATCGCCATCAAGGCCTCCGTGGGGCCCTTCACTTTACACCATGGAGACTTAGCATTCGCTATGGCGCGCCGGCAGCATGCTCAGGCACTGGAAAGACACGGTGTGGTCCAGCCTACTTGCGGCGCCACTTCCAACCAAGACTTGACCAAGTCGAATCGGCCAAACACTAATGGATCATCTAGCTGGGTAAACCCTAGACGGAGCGCTACCGTGGCGCATCCTCCATGACGTCGCACGCCGCTCATGGAGGCGATCTGGCTTCTGATATTCAGAAGGGTGGCGGGGGCAGCTCCCTGCCCTGCCAGGCCCCACGAGGTCATGGGGTGTATAACCAGTGCGGGCTAAGCGTTTCGCCGTGCGGTCGGCTTTGATTAAACCCTTTATGCGACGAGCACGAACAGAGGCTTTCTTCAGCCGGCCCTGGACCATGACGGCGCTACGCCTCTTACTCGAAAAACTCGATTCCTAAGTCGCGAAAGGCAGTGACACATTTCCGGTTGATGCCACAACCGGCCTGGACATTGCCAGCAATCTGCTGAACGAGCTTGGGTTTGGCAGCTAACAAAACTGTTCTACCTGAAATCCTCAGTTCTTGTCCTTGCGTGCGGCGGAATAGGTGGATCAGAGTTTCGGAGTACTGTCTGACTACATCCCGCGCGTTCCCCAATACCTGCAAAGCTGTGTCATCCACCCAGGTCTGAACCTCCAGTGGACGAAGACCTCGGTGCGGTTCCTGCATCAGCCCTCGCGGAAGATAGCGGGCATGTGTCCCGCGAAACATATCGTGCAGATACGCTCGACTCCACGCTACACTCTGAACGCAGCCTGCCAATATCGAAGTCGATATCTGGATAAAATCGGAAGCTGCACCTTGCACTGTAATGACACGGTCATCCATATGCATTGACATCCCCAATTACATAATAGGTAATGGGTAGCCTGAGGCACTGGCACGGCCGTAATAGAAGATGAAGAAAGGCTTTAACGTGTCGTAGAACTTCTCGCAGTCTATCATGGCCTGTGCCCAGTCGAAGCCTATGTACCGACCAATTTCCACTTTGAGGGCCCGCAGGAGCCCGGCTCGCAACGCATTGAAATTACGCACAGCACAATCCCAAAAGCCCGCCTTCGCAGCCTCCCAGGATACCACGGGCTCTTTCCGAAGCCTCCCCCACACGCGATAGAGGGTCTGCGTGCGAGCAATTGGCCGTTCCCCCCTCGTGGAGGCGGGTTGGGGTGGAGACCAATCTCATTTACAAGCATGGGGGCTGGCCACGCTAGCTCCTCTTCGATGCCAATGAGAATCTCCAAAATTTCTTCCAGCGCCCCTGGCGGGAGAGATTTCCAGAGTGAGGGGTGCCACTGGTCCACCCCCATGCCCAGTTGTTTCTTGAAGCTGCCACAGATAGTGGATAAAGAATCCAGGGTCAGCGGGGGGAGCTCACGTCTCTCAGCCTCCGCTGCCTCTCTGAACTCCTGTCACCACTGTTGCTCCATGGGGCGCTCCGGGGATGCCTGCCAGAAACCTTCCCAGTGCCCCTGCTTCCTCTGCATTGCCGCCTACATCCCTCCTTCGAGCTGCCCATCCTCATCCTGCTCCTGCTGCGCTTCTGCCGGAGGATGCGACGTTTTTCCCTCCTGCTCCTGCTGCGCTTCTGCCATCCTCATGCTGCTCCACATCGAATGCGACGTTTTTCCCTCCTCCCTCCTCCTCCACCTCCTCCTCCTCCTCCTCCTCCTCCTCCTCCTCCTCCTCCTCCTCCTCCTCCTCCTCCTCCTCCTCCTCCTCGTGAGAACATCATGGGAAATCACGACGGTAGCCCCGGACCGCTATGTGATCGATATGTGAGGGACCCAAGGGCCCTAACACCCGGCGGACCCGCCCGAAGCAAAAGAAATGTAGCGCCCAGGTCTCGGGGGAGGGCCAGTCACAGACTTCCGACGCCGGGATTTCTGTACAACATGAGAAAAACAGGGATACATAATGAGTAGTCCACGCACCTTCGAGGATTCATCACATTGCTCCATGGATTCCCCTCCACTTCTCATACTGTCCCACATTTCCACGGAACCTACGTTTGTGTCTGTGCCTGTTTGTTTCGTCTGGGGGGAGGTGGGGTGCGTCGAGGTGTTCGATGGGGCGTGGCGCCGCAAGGTGGTGGCGGGTGCGACGTGACTCCCCGCATGTGGACCGCCCGTTCGTTTGATCGTGGGCCCTCTCCTGTCTGGGTTTGGACGGTGTTTTTCGTTTCTCCCGCGGCCCTTTTCACTTATCTTTCTTCCCCCCGCCAGCGAGGACCATCATAGACCTTACCAGTGAGGACCGCCGTAATGCCTCACATCCTCCGCAGCTTCCATCAGAACGGCTGCGGGAGCAACTCCCCACGATCCTAGCACGGAAGACGGACGTCGAGGACCACGACTTGGGCGACGACAACGACCACGACTGGGACTACCAGTAAGAGTGTTCGTAGCTGCACGAGTGCGGGGGCGCAAATACGTGGAACGTGTGCTGCCTTTCAAAAGGCTGCCCCAAGGGATAAGAGCGATGTGTTCGACGGGGGCGTGATGCCGCGAGCTGGCGGCGGGTGCGGCGTGACTCCCCGCCTGTGGACCTGGACCGCCCGCTCCTCATGATAGTGGATTATCTCGTGCCTGGGTTTGCGTCGGGGCTGCGGGGGGGAAATCCTCACGTACCTGGCACCGCACGTGCCGTGCCAGGGGTGGCGGCCCGTTTTCCCACCCCACCGTCGTAAGTGCATGCGAAATCCCTGGTGACGGGACGGGGTGGGTACGAATGGGCACCGCAGCCGGCTCAAAACCAAAACAGGCATCGTAACATCGTTCTCTTATCAATGACTCCATTCCATGCGTAGCATGCTCTCCCCTAGTGGACCGCGCGCGGGACTCAGTCCCCTGCGGGTCGACTAGCGCCGCCATCACAGGCAACCAAATGGGCCATCATAGGGACCTCGCACCTAGGACGAAGCCACCAACAGGGGCTCGTTTTGGAAAGACGGATCATCACAAGCCTTCGCGTGCAATGCCTTACGAAGGGCCGCCATGAGGCCTCACACCCTCCGCAACTTCCATCATGGGTGTTCTGGGGCGAATTCCAACGAATCTGACAACGACGACTTCAGCGACGACGACGACGACGACCACGACTCTGACTAGAACCTGTTTTGTCCTCACATGTTTAGTGGGGTTCTGGTTTTCTTCCCTGCCGCATCGCACCCGCGTCTCCTCCCACACACGCCTCCATCTTCCCTTCCTCCTCTTCCCCTCCCTCCCCTGCCTCGCCTCGTCCGCGCGCAACACACGCACGGCACGTACATGAGACAGGCGTTCTACAGACAGCCGCACGCATGCACACACGCAACACACATGCGCTCAAGATTCGCAGGGCGTGGCAGGCGTGGCAGGCGCACTGCATCATACACCCAAGACGTATGCGCACGGTCGCCCAGGGCATCGCTGACGTGGCATAGCTCCGACGCCACAGGGGGTGCGCTGGGGGTGGGGGCGCTATGCGCTGCAGGCTTGCATTGCGTGGCAGGCGTGGCATTTCCTCGACGCCACAGGGGGTGCTCTGGGGGTGGGGGCGCTATGCGTTGCATGCTCGCAGGGCGGGGCATTTCCTCGACGCCACAGGGGGTGCGCTGGGGGTGGGGGCGCTATACGCTGAAGGCTCGCATTGCGCGGAAGGCGTGGCATTTCCTCGACGCCACATCGGGATGCGCTGGGGGTGGGGGCGCTATGCGCTGCAGGCTCGCAGGGCGTGGCAGGTGTGGCATTTCCTGGACGCCACAGGGGATGCGCTGGGGGTGGGGGCGCTATGCGTTGCTGGCTCGCAGGGCGTGGCAGGCGTGGCATTTCCTCGACGCCACAGGGGGTGCGCTGGGGGTGGGGGCGCTATGCGTTGCAGGCTCGCCTTGCGTGGCAGGCGTGGTATTTCCTCGACGCCACAGGGGATGCGCTGGGGGTGGGGCCGCTATGCGTTGCAGGCTCGAATTGCGTGGCAGGCGTGGCATTTCCTCGACGCCACATGGGGTGTGCTGGGGGTGGGGGCGCTATGAGTTGCAGGCTCGCAGTGCGTGGCAGGCGTGGCAGTTCCTCGACGCCACACGGAGTGCGCTGGGGGCGGGGGCGCCATGCACAGCAGGCTCGCAGGGCGTGGCAGGTGTGGCATTTCCTGGACGCCACAGGGGGTGTGCTGGGGGTGGGGGCGCTATGCGCTGTAGGCTCGCAGAGCGTGGCAAGCGTGGTACTTCCTCGACGCCACAGGGGGGGGGCATTTCCTCGACGCCACACGGGGTGCACTGGGGGTGGGGGTGCTATGCGCTGCAGGCTCGCAGGGAACGCGAATTGGGCGATTGAGGCCACGCTCCTGGCAGTCGGTCGAAGTGTCCCGGCGTATGTGGCACAGCGTGACAGGCGTGGCACTTTCAAATTCCACTCCGTAGCCCCAGGAGCTCTCGACCTCTTCCCGGGTGCCTGGCTCGTGCTCCCAAGGCGCGACTGGCGTGGCATTTCCATGACTCTTGAAAGCTGCGCATGGGGCAGGTGTTTGCGCGGGCGAGAACTCATGTTTCATCCAGAACCGTAAACACCTTGGCTCAAGCCGGCTCGTCGCGCCTGCGCTCTCACGCAGTCGCGCCTGTAATCTTATTTCGGGGCAGCAACCGCCCTACCTGCTTGCGGCAGCCGTGCTCCCCAAAGTCGCCGTGGACGCGCTGCCACCTCCGTGGGTTTTGGCGGAACTTTTTCTACGAAGATCGCGTTCCGTGTCCTGCGTGACCGAAGTGCCTGTTGCCGCCCTGGAAACAGGCCCTCGGTGACCTCCACTCCTCTTGACCGGCGTCGCCAACGATATCGGCGGGGCAACGGCCACCAGCGTCATTACCGCATGTTTCACTTCAGCTGTCATCACTCCAGACATAATATACGTTTGTGGGATGCCCTGGTAGCGTAGCTGCACATTTTCCGGGATTGCGGCCGTCACCGCCCCCGCCCGCCAACCCCGAATAACGTCACGTTCCGCGCCAGCGGCGTCCGAGAATACACCACAGCGTTCGCGTGCACCACAGCGCCTGCACACCACACCGCGCACGTACGTGCAACACAGTGCCAGTGTGCACCACAGTGCCTGCATGCACCACAGCGCTTGTGTTCACCACAGCGTCTGCGTACACCACAGCACCCGTGCGCAACATCGCGCCTGTATACACCACAATACTTGCGTGCACCACAGCGCCTGTGCACATCACAACCAATGTGTACACCACAGCACCCGCGTGCAACGCAGCGCTGGTGTACACCACAACGCTTGCGTGCACAGGACAGGTAGAAGGTGCATGTTGGTGCGGATCTGCTGCGGACAGCTGAGCGCCACGCAAAGGAAGGATTGAACATACAATGCGATGTTCTTCCCTCCTTCCAACCCCTCCTCCTCCTCCTCCTCCTCCTCCTCCTCCTCTTCGTCCTCTTTTTCCTCCTCGCCTCCTCCCCGTCCCCCTCCTCTTCCTCCTCCTCCTCCTCGTCCTCCTCCTCCTCGTCTTCTTCGTCCTCCTCGCTCATCCTCCTCCTCCTCCTCTTCCTCCTCCTCCCCTTCCTCCCCCTCCTCCTCCTCCTCCTCATCATGTTCCTATTATTATCCTCTGGCTTCTTCTTCGTATCATTATTATTGTGCCTTCTCCACAGTATATATATAGATTATCATTGTTAGTAGCATTATTCTTACTGCGATGAATTATACGTACTATTACACATATGCTTCTTCTGGTTATTCAAATGCGTACTCTGATTATTCGTAATGTTCTTACCAAGATCAGGCTATCATTATTACAATGATTTGTATTACGATTATCAATACTCATCTTGGATGTTATTGATACTTATCCTCCTCTTCCTCCTCCTTCACTTGCTCCTCCTCCTCCTGTTCCTCGTTCCTCGTTCTCCTCCTCCTCCTCCTCCTCCTCTCCTCCCTTCCCCCTTCTCCCTCCCCCTCCACCCCCCCACCACCTCCCCTCCTCCTCCTCCTCCTTGTCCTCCTCCTCTTCATCCTCCTCCTCCTCCTCCTGCTCCTACTCCTGCTCGTGCTCCTGCTCCTGCTCCTATTCCTGCTCCTCCTCCTCCTCCTCCTCATCCGCGTCCTCCTGTTCTTCATATTTGCATGGCTAGTCGTGTCATTGTCGGGTGTCTTATTCATCTTAGTATGATTATTCGTATTCTTTGTACGATTATTCGTGTTGCTATTATTGTTAATAGTATATGTCGTCGCCTAAGTTGTATCAGTATCATCATTCGTATTCGACGTCGCTTGATGTTGGTCATGGGCCTTCTTCTTACGTGTTATTAATAATGGTATGTTGCGTATTATTCTTTGTATTTGTACATCAGCATCCTTC
>CAUYUJ010000325.1:366313-442344 GCA_963575745.1 Prorocentrum cordatum
CTCGCGCAGCAGGGTCGGGCGGGTGGGGAAAAACGCATCCCGCCAGCGGGACGGCCACGCGTGAGACAAATCCCATTCACCTGCGACGAGAACGCGCTCGCGGGCGCGCAGGGTGGGGATCCGCCTCAGCCGTGAATAGCCGTCCCGCAGCATTAGAGACAAGCAAGAAGATAGCCAATAGGGGCCACGACGCTCGCGCGACTTCTCCCCGCGCTCAAATGCTGCCCAGAGCGCCCATGAGAAGTCGCGTCGAGGCTGGGCCCGCGCTAACGCAGGGCACAACCGTCGACTGGCGCAGGCCCAGGCCAGGCGGTGGGGTGAGCGCGAGTCGGCGTCGCGGAGCCGAGCAACCTCGCCGACGCCTCCCGATGCATGCTCGGCGGAACGACGCCCAAGCGCGCTCTAAGCAGACCGCAGATGCCTGGTCTGCTTGACTCACGGCCTGGGCGGCCCCTGCACCGCTTCCGCGGCGATCGGCGCGTCCTGCGCGCCACGCGCCGCCGCGGAGCCCCGACCCCGATGCCTGCAGGGCGGCGCCTCGTCGGAATCGGAGTGCGCGATCTCGGCTTCTGCCGCCAGCACCATGGCTCGCGTCTTTGCGGCCGGGTACCTGTGCGCCGCCAAGCGCCGCGCCCTCGCGACCCAGGCAGCGCGGCCGTGCCCCCTGTCGGAATGGAGTGCCCGAGCGCGGCCACAGATCTCCAACCCCCTTCGAAGAACAGCGCTGCTGGCCCCCCGGTGCGGAGTGCCTGTGTGCGAGAGACACGAACTGCGCGCGGGCCCTGGGTAGGCAGGGGACGGCAAGGGGGGCCCATGCCTGGTCGGCCCGGCCGCGCCTGAAGCAATGCGTCCCCCACTCCAATGCCCTATGGAGCCCGAGGTGGGCAGCGGCGAGCTTGACGCAAGCCAGCCCGTCCACGTAAGAGACGCCCGGCAGGAGCTGCTCGCCGGGCCGGAGCGAATGCCGAATGATGCAGACCGCACACAATCGTTTGCCCTGGAGCTGGCATACGCATACCCTCCAGACCTCGCGATGCGGGGAGCCCGGGGCGCGCCCCGCCGCGCGCGCGCGCTCGGCCCGCCGGGTCGGGAGCCACTCTCCCCTTCCGCTGGCGGAATTGCACCTGCACCTGGTGCTTTCCTTCGTCTACGTGGAGCGAGACGGCACTATGCCCAGGCGCATTCAGCCCCACTACTTCGGAGCCGAAGCGCAAGCAGAACTGCCAGCATATGACGAAAGCGTCGGCCATATCGCCGCGTCCGATCTGCCAAACGCCAGGCCCGCGGGCCGGCACGCACGGCAGGCCGCTTAGTTAGAAGAGCGCGCGGCCGCGCCTCGCGCAGCCAGTCCGACATCGCGCGCACGTTTTCGGCCGTGGAGCGCGCGCGAAATCTTTGCGCACCAGGCGGTTCCGCCTGCCGCCGATATCATGGGCTCGCGGCCGACGCGCGCGGCGGCCGTACCTTTCGGGCACCGAATACCAGGGCCCGCGTGTCCGCCAAAGACCCTGTGTCTGCGCGGAGCAGATGCAGGACTGAGCGAATGCCCTGCAAATAGTTCGACAGGGTCCCCGGGCGGCGACAGAGCGCCACCATCATGTCCCGCGCGATGGCGCACGGCGGCCAGGGCGGGACGCCTGCCGCATCGCACGCCTGGCCGTACAACTCCACCGCCGAGGCATACGGGTATGCCGAGAGCTTCCACGCGTGGAATTCTCGCCACAGCGCGGCCATCTGGATGCGGCGCATGTACTCCAGTCCTGCTCCTGACACCCGCAATTCCTCGGCGCGCCGACGAGGTGTTCCTGGCACCCGCCGCACGCCGATGTCCTGCCTCGCGCGCACCTCCCGCGGAATGCCGCCTTCGCTTATGAATATCGCGGGCGGAGCCTGGAGTTTCGTCAGCTGGCGGATTGCCTCTGCCAGCATCGGCGGCGCTGGTACCTCCGCGCCGCGCGCGGTGCACGAGGACGGTGGCGCCGCGCGGTGGTGCCTGCCGCGCCTGCCTTGCCGCTGAGAGCAACGCGAGGGCTTCTTGAGGCGTCAAACCCCCGCCGGGCCGGCGTTTCGCGCGCAAGCCCGGTGCCGGTGCCGGGCACTTGGCCGCTTTCTCGAGTAACGTTTCCGCCGCCTTCGCGCCCACGGGTCAGCGGGCGGCGGCCGGCCTTGCTTGCTCCGCCGGATGGGGCGGAGTGGCGCGCGCGCGCTCGACCTGGGAGAGCGATGCCGCTGCATCGTCCTCCCGGGGCCGCTTTGCCTTTTCGTGGGTCAGCTTACGCGCGTGAGTAATAAGCGTCACGGTGAAGCACTCTGACCACTCCCGGAGGCGCGGGAACACTTCCCTCGCCTCCTTCGCCGTGAATCCGGACAGGTCGGGGGGATACGCCGCTCCTTCGGCTGCGAGCATGGATGTCAGACACTGCAGAGCTTCCGCGCCTACCGGATGCGAATCATTTTCGGGCGTCCACCGCGACGCGTGTGACAAGCACGCAAGCATGGCGCCCGCGGGCCCCCTCTCGCGGCGGGCCTGGTCGTCACGCGCTCGCCGCGCAAGCCTTTGCGCCCCCTACAAATTGCCCTGTGCTACTTGCTATGCACGCCCGCGCGAATGCCAGGGCGCCGCGCGGGGCCATGGCCACGCCACTCGGGTGAAGCCCTCGCGGTGCATGGCCGCAATCGCGGCCGCCTTCGTGGCGGGCCGCGTAGGGGCGTCTGCCTCGTTGAGCGCGGATGGCACATACCGCGCGCTCAGGAGGCACCGCGCGGTCGCTGCTGCGAACCAAATATCTGCCACGAGCGCGTTATAATCTGCCTGGCGCGAGGCCCCGCGTAGGAGCACCCCGAGCGCGGCCTGGCGCGGTCAGCGGAGCATCGCACGGGCAGCTCGGCGACCCGCGCCCGGCCGCGCCTTCGAATCGACAAACAACACGATTTCCGCATCGCGCAGCGTCGCGAGCAAATGATGCAAGGCGCAAACGGCCGCGACGAGTTCCCATGCCGCGACCTTTCGCAACACGGCGGGCTGTCCGCCAGGCTACGCGTGGCCGGGGCGCCCCCGCCTGCGTCTTGCGGTGCTTCGTCCACCGCTTGATCGACGAAGGCACATCAGCCGCTGCATAGCGCTTACCGCTGGGCCCAATGATGACCCACGCGAGCCTGCGGAGGCGGGGCGGGCCGGGCAATGCGGGCGCCGTTCCAAACAGGCGCGCGCGTATGTCGCCTGCCGCCGCCCGTCGCGTCGGAATAGACGAGGTAGCGTGGCCGCTCCGGGGTCACCCGCAGGGGCACCGCTCGTTCCGGCGCGCTCCGGAGGAAGCGCAGCCACCATTCCAATGCCCCGCGGAGCCGCGACTTCAACCTCCATCCCCGCTGCTGCGCGTGCCAGAACAGCGGGGCGAGGTATACCCGGGCACCTGCCGTCGCTCTCGCGCGCGCGCGTCGCTCGCGCGCGGGAGCTTGGGCGTGCCTCTGCCGAACACCGCAGAGGAGCCCCATCCGAGTCTGCCGGCAAGTTTTGATGCCGCCGCCGGCGACATTCTCCCTGCCTCCAGCACCCACTCGATCTCTTGGATCCATTTGTGGCGCTTGTCGCCACCGATCGCGAATACTAACGAGAGCTCATCGCCCGATCCGCGCACTTCCGCGTCGACGCCGAGCACAGTGGCCCTCGGCTCGGCAACAACGCGTTTGCCGGCGTCCAGGCGCCAGCCCAAAAGGTCTTCGACGACCGCCCTCAGGACCTCTGCGGCATCGCGGGGGCCGCCCGCGCCGGGCCCCCTGTCCGCGTCGGCCCGGAACAGATCGTCCACGAATCGGCCCGAAGCGAGCGAGAACAGCTTGGCAAGGATGGCCTGCCGCGCTCGCGGGGCGCTCGCCGTGCCGCCGCGGCGCTCGCGCCTCGCGCCGGGAGCGCCGCCCCAACGCGGTCCCAAGCGCATCCGCTGCCCACGGCGCCGAAGGGGCAGCTCAAGAGTTGCAGACAGTAGCCCTCGCGGGCTCCCTTGGCCCACACCGAATGGGCCAACGGGAGGTCGGCGCCTCGCACGGGCAACGTTTTGTAAGCACCGATGAAATCTTCTTTGCTCAGCACCGGCGTGCCGGCCGCGGCCGCGACCCGCGCCAGCTCGACCAGAGCATCGAGAGAATCCACCCTGCGCGCGGTCGCGGCGACACGGGAGAGCGGACAGCGCGCGCGAGGGGCGGGGGGGAGGGGGAAGGGCCCGCCTGCACCTCTCGGCTGCGGCGGCGCAGTCATTAACGCCCGTGGCAGTGAAATCGTCGATCGCGCGCACCTGGACGCGTTGGCTCCCGGCGCGGCGCCCAGGGGAGGGGACGGTGCATGCCGCGGCGAATGCGCCATTCCTTGCGTATCCATTCTTCCAACTTCCAGCGCCATCCCTCGTCTACAGGGAATCGCGGGTTTAACACCGCCCCGCGTGGCAGGTCGGACAACCGGACCCACGCTGCCTGGCCCGCGGCCACCTGCACGCTCGCGGACGTCGCAGCATGGGCGACTGTCCCCGCTGGCTTGCGCGGCGCGCGCCTCTTCGTATGCTTTATCATGCAAAATCTGGGTGACTTCCGCGTCGGCCCCCAGATCCCGAGACACGCGCTCGAGGGTGGCGGCGTTCAAAGTGTCCGCTCGGCTGCGCAACTCGGATGGGCATTCGGCTCCCTTGGGGGTCACGGGCGCGTTCATGCCCGAGCGCGGCAGGACCCCCACTAGCGGGAAGCCCCGCTCCAAGTCACGCGTCAAATTCTCGTCGGACGCCTCAAGCACGGAGCCGCGCCCCGCTGTCGCGCGCGCGCGCGCTGCGTCGCTGGTCACCCCAGCAGCTTGCATCATTTCGGCCAAAAGCAACAAGTTCTTGTCAGGCCCAAGGACGGAGCGCACATGCCATGGTAACTTCGCATAGCGTGCCTCGCCCGACCGCGCTCTCCGCCGGCGCTTCGCGGTAGCGGCGCGCCGGGCGGCGCCTTCCATTCTGAAGCCGTCACGCGTTTGCGCTCTCGCCAAAATTGCAACGCCGCCTCGCGCCTCTCTTGCAAGAGCGCGTCGCTCGTCTGGCTCGCCGCCACCGCCGCATCGCGCTCAGGTCCCGCAAGCGGCGCTATCTCGCGGACTCGCGGCAAGTGTGCCGCCCAGGCGGCGTGGCAAAGAGGGCTCATGCCCGCCCTCTTGTCTTCGTCGTCGAGCAACGCATCCACGGCGGCTTTGATCTGCGCGCGCGCGCTTCGCGGCTCCGCCCCCGTAGAGTGGCGGGCAAGGGCCTCTTCAAATGCGCAGCCGGCATCGTGGATTTGCTGGGGGCAAAGGTCGCCGCCCCCGCCTTCGGCGCCGTCGTCGGAATCAACATCCGCGTCCTGCGCTGCGCTCGCCGCGGGCGGGGCGGTCTCGCGCGCGGCGCACTGGCGGCGCCTCCTGCCCCTCGGGCGACGGCCCGCGCCACACTGCGCCCTCACCGCTGTCGGCAGGGTGCAATGGGGAGGCCCCGTCGTCTGCATCACTGGCTGGTGCGGCGCCCCCGCGGGGGGGCGCGCGCGCGCGCGCGGAGCGCGCCTCGGGCGGGCGAATAATTAGCATGCACAGCGCCGGCGCCCTGGCTTCACCACCGCCAGGACTCCTTTCGCTCAGGCTTGTGCCACGAGCTCCCCGCGTCCTTGGGAGCCCCTCCCTTGCCGGCCTTTCCGCTCCCCTTCTTGCTGAAGGTATCGCGGCGGGGGCTGCGCGAGCGCTGGCGGAGGACAGGGCTCACCGGGGTCCGTGGCTTCGCCGCCTCGCGCGCCGCGACGCGTGCTCGCGCTCGCGGGGCGCGCGCGCGCGGGCTCGCGCCTGGTCGCGCCGGTCGTTGCCGCCTTTCTTGCCCCCGCCCTTGGCGAACGCCGCCTGGCGGTCCGACTGCTGGACTCTCTCCTACAGCGCGCAGCGCGATGCACGATGCCAGGGCGGCGGCCACTCAAAAGCGCTGCGCTCCTTGGCGGCGCGCAGAATGTCCCACGACAACGCAGTGAACGAGGCCGTCGCATCCTCGTCGCCGTGTTCCAGGTCTTTCGCCACTTTCTGGCGGAGAAGCAAATCGTACGTGTAGGAAACCTGGACGCGGCGCGGGCTCCCGCGCGCGGCTCCCTGGGCATCGGGCCCGCCGCTCCGCGGACGCGCCTTGACGCCCCCGTGCTCCTCGCTCACGCGCGCGAGCTGGTACATGTATCCCAATAGCACGACGGGATCAAACACTTTGGACAGGATGCAGCGAAGCCCCCACTCCATTACGTGGGCCTCGCGCCACGGGGCGCGCGTGGGCGCGCGCGCTGCGCTGCGTCGCGCGCGACCTGGAAGTGCGCATAACCGAGAAAATCCATTCGGTCCAGGGCCGCACCCGCGCGGTTCGCCGCGGTGACGGCCGACGCGCGATCGCGCCACGAGCCCGCCCCCGCTGGCACCGAGTCCAGCTTCGGCATTCGCGCCCATTGGGGCTTGCAGTGGTCCTGCGCGCGGAGCAATCGGCGAAACGGAAGCTTGTCATTGCACGTGCCGCCGAGCAGGGAGCCTGCAGGCTCTCGCCCTCGGCGCTCCCAATGTATGAGCGGCCATGGGACTGGGCCGTCCGGCCCGCGGCCGCGAATTTGCGCATCGACTCCTCGGTCGGCAATCCCTCACGGGGGAACTTGCCGAGCCAGACCTCGCGCACGCGGTCCTGCCGAGGCGCGTATCCCCGAACAATGCCGCCCGCGCATGCGAAAACGCGGCGCGCCTCCATGGCAAACGCCAGCGGCTTCTCCCGCTTTTCTTCGAGCAATTCCTTGCTGGCCTTCACGTATTCTTCCATTGCCGCCGCAATCCGCGTCGTCTCCTCCGCGGGCTTGGCGGCCGCCTCCGCCGGGGCCGATTGCTGACCCTCCTGGCGGCACGCCGTGCGGCGGCCCGCGTCCTCGCGCACCAACGGGGCGGGGGCCTTCCGCCCGAAGGCTTCCATCGCTCGCGACTGTGTCCGCAGCGCCATATTGATGCGGCACGGCTTAATCGCGAAATCACGCCACTCCGCGGAAGAATCGCCCGCAAACGGCTTCGCGCCTGGCTTCAGGGCCGCAATCAACACATCGCGCATGGCCGCATCCGAGTAATCAATCGGGCGGACCGCCCCGATCGCTTCGGCCATCAGGCGCGCGACCGTGGTGCACAGCACCAGCTCGGGAGCTGGCGATGCGCCCCCCTCCGCCGCGTTGGCCGCTGCGACGAAGAGGACCCAATCGGCCTTGCGCGCCGCTGCGAGTGGGCTCATGCCCGCGGTAGACGCACGGAGACGCGCGCGCGCGCCCTGATGGCATTTTTGTCGGCGCCGAATGCGCCAGCAGGCAGATCGCCAAGCAACTCAACGATGTCTGAGCGAGCCAGCGCCATGGATGCTGCGCGCGCGTCGGAAAGCGCCGTGCACGTATCCCCCTCGGCGTCCTTATCGCGCGCTGGCGGTTGCACATGACATAACCCGCAGGCATCCAGCGCAAGAGGGCAGGCAAACGCACGCCGCAGGCATACTGCGCACCGGGGCTGACAGGCAGCATCCGCAGGCATACTGCGCACTGGGCCGGCATACGGCAACCGCAGGCGTACTGCGTACAAGGGCCGGCATACGGCACACACTTGCAGGCATACTGCAACGCACGCAGGCATACTGCGCTATGGGGGGGGGGGCCGGCATACGGCACTCGCAGGCATACTGCGCTTAATGGCCGGCATACGGCGCCCACTTGCAGGCATGCAGCCGCGCGCGCAGGCATACTGCGGAGAGGGGCTGACAGGCAGCAATCGCAGGCATACTGCGTACAGGGCCGGCATTCGGCATTCGCAGGCACACTGCGCACAATGGCCGGCATACGGCACACACTGCAGGCATACTGCACAGAGGAATGATTGCCGGCGTACGGCATCCGCAGGCATACTGCGCACAAGGGACCAGCATACGGCGCGCACTTGCAGTACAGCGCAGGGGACAAGTGGCCGGCATACGGCATCCGTCGGCACACTGCGCACTGGGTCGGCATTCGGTCGGAAAAACGCATCCCGCCAGCGGGGCGGCCACGCGTGAGACAAATCCCATTCACCTGCGACGAGAACGCGCTCGCGGGCGCGCAGGGTGGGGATCCGCCTCAGCCGTGAATAGCCGTCCCGCAGCATTAGAGACAAGCAAGAAGATAGCCAATAGGGGCCACGACGCTCGCGCGACTTCTCCCCGCGCTCAAATGCTGCCCAGAGCGCCCATAACAACAACAACAACAACACAACAACAACAACAACACCACCACCAACAACAACAACAACACCAACAACAACAACAACCATTTTAAGGCTGTGCGCTCTTACTTGCCCGCGAGTCATTCAACGCGTATAATTACCCTACACCCTCGATGCCCGCCCTCTTCGTCTTCGATCACACCCCTTTCGGGGGGATTATTTCTCTTTGCTGGGGCCGGCGGGCTTAGACGCACGGGCAAACCGGAACGGGCGGACAATCCTTCGGGGGCGTGCATCTCTCTACCCGCCATTGGAATTGGCGCGGGCCCTGCAAGAGGAGGAGGGGAAGAACGAGGGAGAGTGGGAGGAAGGGGGGGGAAAGGACGAAGGAAGAGGGAAGATACCTTGTGAAGGCGTCCTTGGCGCGTGCGCGGTTCCTGAGCGCCGAAACGCAATTCCAGAATAATTTGTGAGGACGTCGCACGCGAGAGCGCAGTCCTGAGTACATTGTGAGGAAATCTCAGGCGGAAGTGGGGGCCCTGACTAAGTTGCGAGGAAGTCTCAAGCGGGAGCGCCGTTCCTGAGCAAATTGCATGGAAGTCTCAAGCGAGAGCGGGGGTCCCCACTAAATTGCGAGGAAGTCTCAGGCGGGAGCGCCGTTCCTGAGTCAATTGCGCGGAAATGTTAGGCAGGAGCGGGGGTCCTGAGTAAAATTCGAAGAAGTCTCAGGCGGGAGCGCCGTTCCCACGTAAATTGCACGGAAGTCTCAGGCGGGAGCGGGGGTCTTGATTACATTGCGAGGAAGTCTCAAACGGGAGCGCCTTTCCTGAGTAAATTGCGCGGAAGTCTCAGGCGGGAGCGGGGGTCCTGAGTAAAAATCGAGGAAGTCTCAAGCGGGAGCCGTTGTTGTTGTAGCCCGGGGGGCAGGGGCACAGTTTGAGCAGGAAGACTTTCCTTGAGAAAAAACAGAAAGTGCGAGCCCCGGGGCTGGCACTTCAATTGAAAAAAATCAATGTGCACCGGTGGGGGGGATCAACAATAATTATTCTTCAAGAATGAGAGTTCAACAACAACAAACAACAACAACAACAACAATAACAACAACAACAACAACAACAACAGCAACAATCATTTTACCCGAACGCGTGGTGTTCTCCCCAGTGCCAGGGTTTTCATACGACACCAGGCAATACCCCCACTTCGTGGGGGGGCATTACAAGCTCGACCAAATATCCAAACGACTCTTCGCGACCACCCAAACCCAGCTTCCCGCCCTATGACGTTGGGACACTTCACTTCGTGGCGTGCGGACGACCGTGGCTACTACACTGGCGTGGGGTACACACCCACAGAACCCAATGGTTTTTGGAGATTTCGGCGTGCGCGCGCGAAGAAAAAAACGAATGTGTCCCGCATGGTATTATTTGACAGGGATGATGGCCCTGGCAGGTGCGCAACCGTTGTCGCAGAAGTTCGAAAAAGTTGCTCGCAAAAGCCCGTTTGACAGAAATGTTAAAAAGTGTTGGGTTTCCTACGAATCCGCAAGAGCGCGCGGGATGAGATTTTGACATTTTTTTGTTGAAAAACCATTGGTTTTTTGATGTTTTTATGTTAAAATCGCTCCGAACACTAAGCTTTTGGAAGGATTTCGTCTTGCGCGCGCGAATGTCCACTTTACCATATTTTTTGCAAGGGATTCTTGAAATTTGATTATATTTGAACAAGAAATTTCATTTTATAGTGTTTTTTGCAAGGGGAAGCGGATTACAACAAAACAACCGGATCTTGATCACCTCGAATTACCTGAGGCTTCCTCCCGAAAATGATGAAAACGTGGCTGCGGCCTAGGCGCGGCGGGGGGGGCGCGCGCCAGGGGGCCCAACAATAATTATTCTTTAGAATTAATAATGTTCAACAACAACAACAACAACAACGACAACACCAACAACAGCAACAACAACAACCAACAACAACAACAACAACAACAACAACAATCATTTTACCCGAACGCGTGGTGTTCTCCCCAGTGCCAGGGTTTTCATACGACACCAGACAATACCCCCACTTCGTGGGGGGGCATTACAAGCTCTACCAAATATCCAAACGACTCTTCGCGACCACCCAAACCCACAGCAACAACGAGAATCCGCACCGCGGAATCCCACTTCAGCCACGCACCCAGGGACAGTGAATGACCGTTCGGTCCCCTCACTCTGACCTTGCGAATGGACGCAGCAACACGAGTGCAGGGCTGGCGATCGAAGGATTCGTGCTGCCCCGTGAAAGGGCTTCCTGGGAGGATACGAGCGAGGTGCTCGACGGGTGCGTGACGCCGCGAGGTGGCGGCGCGTGCGGCGTGACTCCCTGCATGTTGATCGCCCGCTCCTTTGGTCGTGGGTTTTCTCGTGCTCGGGTTTGGAGGGCGGTGGTTTTCGTTTCTCTCAAGGCCCTTTTCAAGTATCCTTCTTCCCTCCCACCCGTGAGACCATATAGGCCTTACCAGTAGGACCGCCATAAGGCCTCACACCCTCCGCAACTGCCATCATAGGGGCTGAGAGGCCAAATTCCCACGATCCTAGCACCGACGACGGACGTCGAGGACCACGACTTCGGCGACGACGATGACCGCGACTAGGACTTACCATTACGAGTGGGCGCAGCTGCACGATTGCGGGGGTGCACAAACGTGGTACTTGTACTGCCTCCTAAAGGGCTGCTCAAGGTGATGGGAGCGAGGTGTTCGACGGGGGCGTGAGTCCGCGAGGTGGCGGCGGATGTGGCGTGACTCCCCGCCTGTGGGCCGCCCGCTCCTTTTGATAGTGGATTCTCTCGTGCTTGGGTTTGGACGGTGGTTTCAATTTCCCTCACTGCCCTTCTCAGGTGTTTTTCCTTCCCCCCCATCTGTGAGGACCATCATAGTCCTTTCTTTCAGTGAGGACTGCCATAAGGCTATAAGGCATTACTTTTGAGGGCCGCCACAAGCCGCGGGGGGCACACCCCCGCGAACCTGGCACCGCACGCGCAATGCCAAGAGTGGCGGCCCGTCATCCCCCCCAACCGCCATAGGGGGATGCGAAATCCCTGAAGACGGGACGGGGTGGGCACGAGTGGGCATCATAGCCAGCTCGGAATCAAAAGGAAACATCATCGCCTCATCGTTCATCTAATTGTTGACTTCATTCCATGCGCAGCATGCTCTCCCCAGAGGTCTGGACCCCAGGACCGGCTTGTAATCCCGAGTCGTTTTTGACGGTCCTGGTGCCCAGCGAGGCCCCCAAAGGCCGAAACTGTTCGAGAACTTCCCGTCGCGATTACTTCACGACACGAAAGGGTCTGTTTGCACGCCCGAAGCGGGTACGAAAAGCTGACTGGACAAGACCGGGAAGCGTCGCTCCTGTCCACTAGGTATGTGGAGTATGCTCTTTTGTTGGTCTGCTGCGCAGATATGTCGTGGCGTGCGTGCGTTTGCGCGTGCGCGTGCGTGCGTGGAAGATGTGCATGTGTGTCCGAGCGTGGTGCTCCGCGGCACTGCTGTGTTATGCCGTGTTCTGCCGTGCACCTGTGGGTTCTGCCGTGCTCCTGTGTGTACTGCCGTGCTCCTGTGTGTTATGCCATGCTGCTCTGCCATGCTCCTGCGGTCTGAGTGAACGTATGTTGCCTCTCTGTGTGTGCGTGTGTGTGTGTGCGTGTGTACGTGCCTGTGTGTGCGTGTGCGTGCGCGCGTGCGTGTGCCTGCGTGCGCGTGCCTATCTGCGTGTGCCTGCGGGTGCGGCTGTGTTAATAGATGTTCTATGTGTTGAAGTTGAAATTGAAGACGGGGCCTTAAAGGCAAAAGGAAAACACGGACAGGGCCAGACGGGACCCGCGTTCCCGAGAGACGCCGCGCCCAACAGGGCACCGAGGGCGGCGGAAGCCTGCTCCCAAATGGAGCAGCTGGCGCGAGCCACAGCGATGCAATCCTTCACTCACTCACTCACGGTGGGGCCGCCACGGTGCTCCATGCGGCGGCGCACCCTGCGGCAAACCTGGGCGCCGCCTGCAGGGCCGGCTGCGGCGGCGGGGTCCTCCTCGCTGACCCCGCGCGCCCCAAGTCGCCCTGCTCTCGCTGCTTCTGGGCGCCGCAGAGGCAGGCTGGCAGCGTCCTCAGCGGCTGCCGCAGCCGCTGGGGCTCCACTAGGGCCCGCGGCCACTTGCGGCTCCGCTGCCGCCGCTGGGGCGTTGCCTGTACTGCTCGCAGTGGCCGCAGAGTCTGCAGCTGGCTCCGCTGCAGTTCCCAGCCACTCCAGGCACCGCTCCTGCGCTTGCTCAGGCACTGGACCCTGCGAGCGCAGCGCTGGGATACCCTCTCCTTTCACTCTGTGCCCGGCAGTCCGCGACCCCTCCTGCCTCCTGCCTCCAGGATGGAGTCCTCGTTGCCACAGGCTGCACTGGTTCCTGCCGCCCCTGTCGGTCTTGTCGCCTGGGCAGCGCTCCTTAAGGCGAGGCCTAATCCCTGAGCGGCCGCCCAACGTCACGTAGGCGCCGCACTTGGAGCATGCCACGTGCCCCTGGGCGCCCTTCCCTTCCCCAGCGCAGGCGTAGGACAGGGCATGCCCCAGGATGCAGAAGGGACTGCACTAGCCGAGAGGGCAGCCGAGCTGCTGCCTGTAGAGCGGCCACTCTCCGAGCGTGGCCGCGTCCAGGCTGCAAGGTCCTCGCCGTCCTTGGCCGTCTGCTGCGGGCAGCGGTCGCGCCAGACGGCGCGGTAGACCCCTGCCTCCAGGTTGCCGTCGTCGTCGCACTGCGCAAAGGCCCAGCCCTCACAGCGGAAGGCGCCGAACTGCGGCTCGAGCACCGAGCCATCGAGGCACAGCTTGCCGTTGAGCTTACCAGCTGGCCTGCCGACGCATTGCACCCACATGGCGTCGTTGCGGCGACCCTGCTGAGGCCCTAGTGTGGGCAACCGGCAGCGGCCGCAGCCGTCGCCTGCGCGCCCGCCTAGGGCCCGCGCTCGTTCTGCACCCTGCTTCGGCCGTGTCGACACACAGTCGCGCCGCTGGGCCCCGAGCACGGGGCAGCCGAACAGGCGGTGCCACAAGGTGTCTCTCTCTGCTCTGCAGCAGCCGCAGCGCGCATGTCCTTGTTCACATGCCTCGAGGAGCATGGCCCGCGTCCAGTGCGCGTTGGTGATGCAGGCCCCGAGCACAATCTGTTCCCTCACTCTGGGCCCGCCGCCTCGCCCGAGCTGGCGTCCGATGGCGCCCCAGCGCAGTGGCAGCTGCAAGCGGGCGTCGTGGCTGAGCTTCCGCGTCACGCGACGGGCGGATGCTCGCCGAGCGCCAGGGCCAGCCTCCGAGCCCAGCTCCCGAGACCAGAGGTGCACGAAGTCGAGCTCATCGCCAGAGCCCGTGACCATGCACCGCTCGGACTTGAAGTGCCAGCCGATCCGCGCACGGGACAGCACCACCGCGTCGAAGGGGGGGGCGCAGTGCTTCCATGGCGCGTAAGCTCTTGCGCGCCTGGTCGCCGCCGCCTCCAGCCCCCGCTCAATCATCCTGGGCGGCAGTTCGCCTGTCTGCAGCAGCACCGACATCATCTGGACTGCGTGGCCAACCGTGAGGGCTGCAGAATCCAGGCTGCGCCTTCTCCTGAGCGCGGCACAGCGCAAGCACAGCCCTCGCTCCGCGCCCATGAGGAGCGCTCCTGCACTGCGGCAGGCCGCAAGCCTCCATCTGCGCGGCTCACCGTCCGCGTTGCCCGTGACCGTGCGACCGCACTCCATGCTGGCCGTGGGCCCAGCCTTGCAGATCGGGTCCTGCCTGTGAGCTCGGCGAAGCGCTCCTGCAGCTCGAACTCGTCCTTCATGCACTCCTCTCCTTTCATTGGCGGCGTCCGTGCCGATGTTCCTGGCCTGCAAGAGCTTACGGAAGGGCCAGGCTTGCGACTTCCTGGACACCCCGAGCTGGCGCCCAAGGCTAGGACGCGACGCGAGGAGGGTCGACTGAGCAGCACTGAGGGGAGGGTGCTGGACACGGAGGCGACGCGCCACTTCCAGCCCAGCGCGGCCGAGCCGTGCAGCCACCAGCTGCTCCGTGCCCACGGCCTGCATCGCGATGTCGCCGACGACGCTGCGAGCGCCCGCCAGCGGCCTGCCGCCCGCTGAGGCGGTGCGGAGGGCTGCCAGCCCAGGCAGCCTGGCCACAAAGGTGGCGCACGCACCCCCCGCCAGAACCGCCCCGTTGGTGCAGAACGACTCGGTGGCCAGGCCCACGACGGAAACGGACCGCGGTCTCTGGTAGAATACCAGCAGCGTCACATCGCCCCCAACAGCGTCGACACCAGGAAAACGACCAGGACGCACAAGTACCTGCACCAGGGCGTCGGGCCTCACGTCCTGCAGCAGCAGCCACACAGGCTTGCGCGGGCACAGCCAAAAGCCATCCAGAGCCGAGGCCTCCCTGACGCCGTGGGCCAAGCAAAGGGGGCCCGCGAGCCCGTCGTACACGTGCTCTGCCCCTTGGGCCTCACATGTGCACTCAGCAGGCCGTCGCCGAAGGCCGCGAAGATGTCGAGGTTGATGCCCTTGGGCCCCAGGGCGCCCTGCAGAAACAGCGAGCACGCCAGGACCAGCAGCCCAGACGCCGTGGTGACCGTGACCCCAACCAAGCGATGCCTCAAGTCACTCGGCGTCGCCCACACACCCTCCGCAGCCTGCAGGTCGCTGCGTGCAAGGGTCGCCACGCCCCCTGAGTTCGCCAGCGGGCCCTCCTGGTCCGCGGCCGCCGGCGCATGGAGGTGCGCCGACAAGCCCAAGCGCAGCACTGCTCCTCTGGCTTCTTCCAGGCGGTGCGGAGCCAGGCGGGTCTCCTCCAGCCCGCAGTGGACATCCTGAGCTGCCGTCGCGGCTTGGCCTGGCGCTGGCGGGGCCTGCGCACTCCCGAGGGCGAGGGCCCGCTTGCCGCCGAGGCGGGCCGCTTCGGCACCGCCGCCCTCCTGCAGCCTAAGCCTGGCGCCACTGGCGTGGCTACGCGCACGACTGCCGCGGCCTCTCTCCTCCGCCGCGACTCTCAGCGGCGCGGCCAGCAGGGCGAGCAGCAAGAGGGGCCAGGTCCTCAGCCTCGGCCGCCAGCTCCCGCTTGCACGCCTGGGCGACCTTCGGCCACTCGCCGCTGGCGTCGCCTCGACGTTCGGCCTGGCCGCGCTCCGCGGCGCACTGCGGCTGCCAAGGCCTGCAGCCTCCTGCGTGGTCGCCGTCCTCACTGTCGATCTCATCCATGGGACATGACTCCGCCCAGGGCACCCTCCTCGGGGCCGCAGGGGCTTCGGCGAGCTGCGCACGCACCGCCTCCACCTGGGAGCGAATGGCCGCCCATGCCACTTCGAAGTTGCTGGAGCCCCACGCCTCGGGCAGCTTGTCCAGCTGCATGAGGAGCCCTGGGACCTGGCTGGCCCCTGCCCACTCGGCTGCACGCTGACGCAGCTGCGCAGCGGCCTCCACTCGGGCTTCCTCCTCGGGGGCGTGGAGCGCACGGCTTGCCTCCTCCACCTCAGCATCGAGCTGCGCCAGCTCCTCCTGGGCCTTCTGCAGCTGGGCCTCGGCGATGCCACGTGCTGCTTGCTTCTGCTCCAGGCCCTGGCGCGCCGCTCGGAGGCGCTTCTCTGCCTTGCTGATGGCGTTCGCCTCCTTGTGGAGCACCGCCGACAGCGGCAGGGAGGGCGCCTTCTGCACTGCTGCCGAGCGCTGGGCCTCAACCAGCTCTGCGCGCTTGGCCTCCAGCTGGCTACAACGACGTCGGTGAAGCAGCAATCGGCCCCGTCGGGCGGCCCTGCCTGCAGCTCCTCCAGCTGCTCGACCGCCACTTGCAGCCTCTCGATCGCCGTGGCGTCGCTGCCGCTGGGCGCCCCGCTGGCTCCCTACGCCGAGGTCTGCGACTTGGTGGTTGCCGCACTCGTAGCCGCACTGCGGGCCTGCCGTTGGGCGCGGCGCCCGCGCGGCTGGTCCACCCAGCCGTCCTTGTCAGCCTGGGGCTTGGCCTTGGCTGCTGCTTCCAGGGCCCATGGCGGAGCTGCATACCCACAGCCAAGGCACGTGGTGCGCCAGTCCCAGTTCCACCCTCCGCAGCTGCACATCCAGTACTTCCTGCTGCGCCTGCTGCCGCTTGCCGCCACCCCGCGAGGAGCGCGCCATGGCCCAGGCCGCGCTGGCTGGCAGGTCGCCCCTCCGCGCCGCGAAGGCAGAGAGCACAACAAGGAAGTGTACTGGCCCAAAGCGAGGAGGCCCTCGCGCTCGGAACGCCGCGGACGACTTGCGGTCGTCGGGTGATCCATGGCCTTGAGCCAAAATGGCTACGGAGATGTTCTATGTGTTCTGCCGTGCTCCTGCGTGTTCTGCCGTGCTCCTGCGTGTTCTGCCGTGGTCCTGCTCTGCCGTGCTCCTATGAATTCCGATGTGCTCCTGTGTGTTCTGCCGTATTGCTGCTTGCTTTGCCGTGCTCCTATGTGCTTTGAAAGATCTGCCGCGCTCCTGTGTGTTCTGCCATGCTCCTGTGTGTTCTGCCGTGCTCCTATGTGCTCTGTGTGTTCTGCCGTGCTTCCGTGATCCTGCGTGTTCTGCCGTGCTCATGTGTGCTCCGCCGTGCTCCTGCATTTTCTGCCGTCAATGATGCCGTGCACCGGGGTGTTCTGCCATGCTCCTGTGTGTGCTGCCGTGCTCCTGTGTGTTCTGCCGCGCTCCCCCTTGTTCTGCCGTGCCCCTATGTGTTTTGTGTGTTATGCCGTGCTCCAGTATATTAAATTTGAAATTAAAGGCGGTGCCTTCAAGGCAAGTGGTGGCCAGAAACGCAGACAGGGCCAGACGGGGCCCGCGTTCCCGAAAGGAGCCGAGTCCTGAGACACGCCCACCCAAGAGGGGCCACCTAGGGCCGCCTCTCGACACGGGCCAGGGAAGGCGGACGGCAAAGCCACTGGCTCTGGCCCCCAACCTGCCCACGCCAATCATGCAAGCACTGCGAGAACAGAAGCTACGCATGACCACAACCGAACTCGACTGCATTGCAAATACACCACGTGCACATTCAAATGCAGGAGACATAAGCCACTGAACAACCACAGCCCCCCACCCCCAATGGGGAACAGACGTGCAGGGCGAAACATCACTCAGAAGGCATTCCGAACACGCAGGGAAAAGACGTCTCACGGGGGGCACTAACCACGCTGCTCCAACCACTCCTCGGATCCAAGCCTGGAGGCAGCGGCGCCCCGCCTGCAGTACCTCCAGCGCTCGCTCCTTCATCCGAGGGCGCCTGCGCCGTCGCGGCATCCGCTGCGAGCGAAGCGCGGGCGACGGCCGCCCTCGCACGCCACCAATCACGAGCCGCGACCTCGCCACGAGCCCTGGCGCCGCCGCCCCCACGGAAGAGGGCCCGCGGGAAGGCGTCGAGGTACGCGGCGGCGGCGGCAGCAACATGTCCAGCAGGTTCGGCAGCTGGCGGCCCCCCAACCGAGCACGCGGTGGCCACGTCGGCCTCGCCGTCGAGGATCGCGCCGTCGGAGTCGGAGCACTCGCCAGCAGCGCGCGGCGGCGCCGCCATAGCGCCCGCGGCCTGCGCGAAGTCCACCTCGCAGACAACCTCCGACACCCCAGGGAAGAGAAGGGAAGGCACGTAGCAATCGCCGATGTGGGCGCCACGCCCAGCGCGGGCGCGCCCAGCCAGCTCGAACTCCATGTTAAGCTGCTGCTGCGCCTCGTCGCACTCATCGACGTCGATCTGGGCCTGCATCCCCTGGGCGCTGCCGCCGCCGGCAACGGGGCCAACCCCGGCCGGGGCGAAGGGCCTCGCAGCCGACCGCCGCGCCGTGCGCAGGGCCACAACTCGGCCAAGCTGCGGCAGCGCCTCCGCCTCGCAAATCTCCACGTGGCACTCAAACTTGCGCTCTCGCCTCGCCCCCAGCCTGGCGGACCGCTGGAGCCGCCGCAGGGCGAGGCCACACGCCGACGCAACCCTGGCCCCAGGGGCGTCGGCGTGGAGAGCCACATTCCTCCGCACTGCATCCTCCTGCTCGGGGGCCACTCCCCGCAGCAAGGCCGTCAGCGCGGGCGCGATCGCACCCGGGCGGTCGGCCAGCT
Organism: Prorocentrum cordatum; assembly: GCA_963575745.1. Classification (NCBI taxonomy): domain Eukaryota; class Dinophyceae; order Prorocentrales; family Prorocentraceae; genus Prorocentrum; species Prorocentrum cordatum. Next base: position 384,649 of record CAUYUJ010000325.1, read on the forward strand.
CGGCGTCGCCCACGTAGGACGCGAAGCGCCGCCGAACGGCCTCCAACTCGCTGCGCAGGGCCGCTGCCTCCGCGAGCGCTGTCTTCACTCCGTTGTCCGCTGCCTCGAGCGCCCGCCCCCGAGCCGCAGAACGCTCCGCGCGCGTCCACCGCGGCTCGCCGGGGCATGCGCGTGCAGCACCAGGAACACTGCCCAGCGTCCCCGCCCGCGCCATCATGCCCAAGCGCCCGCCGCCGAGCGCCGAGCCAGGCTTGCACCAAAATGGCTACGGATGCTCCGGTATATTCTGCCATGCTCCTGCGTGTTCTGCGGCGCTCCCCCTTGTTCTGCCGTGCTCTGCCGTGCTCCTCCTGCTCCTTTGTTATGCCGTGCTGTTGTGTGCTCTGCCGTGCTCCTGAATGTTCTGTGTGTTCTGCCGTGCTCCGTGCGCATTCTGCCGCGCTCGTTCGTGTTCTGCCGTGTATCTGCGTGTTCCTGTGTGTTGTGTCGTGCTCCTGTGTGTTCTGCCGTGCTCCTGTGCGTTCTGCCGTGCCCCTGCGTGTTCTGCGCGTTAAAAGTTAAAGTTAAAGACGGGGCCTTCAAGGCGGAGTGGTGGGGCCAAAAGGCAAAGAAAAGGACGCGCTCTCCCGAGAGGGGCCGCCTGGGGCCGCCTCTCGCCGCGGGGGCCGCACTGGGCCTTCACCGCGCGGCACCGCAGGCGAGAGCAGATCTACGCACAGAATGCAACTGCCCGCCTCGCTCTTCGCTCTTGGGCCGCGTCATGCAACGCGCACGGTCCAAAAGAACGTCGAGAAGCCGCTGGCGCTCCTCGGCATCTGGACAACCTGCACCTCCGAGGCGGACGCCGAGGGCGCGGGCCTCGGCCAAGTCCAGGGGTCCAGGAGTGACTCAACTCCAGACTTCGGCCCCTTGGCCGCGCGCGCCACCGCCGCCGCCGAGAAGCCGCCCAGGAACGAAACGAACGCGCCCTCCGAGCTCGAGCGGCCCTCGCCCTCGGCGCAGTCGACGCTGTCCGCGACCAGGGGCGGCTCCACGTCGTCGCTGACGACGCTGCTGCCGCCCAGGTGCGGCACGACGTCGTCGGCAAACTCGACGGGTCCACGCGTAGACGGCCTCGAAGAGTCAGCGTCGCTGGCACCAGCCAAACCGTCCACGCTGGCACGACCGCCAGCACCAAAGTCTGCACTGCCACGTCCCAAGACGGGAGGCAGCGGCGCACAGCCTGCAGCGCCTCCAGGGACCTTCTGCGCCCCGAGGGCGGCGGCCACGGAGCAGGAAGAAAACGCAACTGCGCCACAAGTACACCGCATGCCCTCGAAGCCGCGCAAACAGCAAGGCTCGGCCGAAGATCTCAGCGGCGTGCGCCTCCGCAGCGGCAGACCGCCCATGAGCTTCGGCAGCGGCTCAGCCTCGCAGATCTCCACGTCGATGTCCAGGCCACCTAGCCGAGAGACACAAACGCCGTGGTCGCCCACACTGCGGGCGCCTTTCTCCTGCGACCCCAGGCGTTGACCCTTCTGGGCCTTCCTGAGGGGTGCTGCCGCAGCGGAGGCGATCGACAGCGCCCCGTCGGCCTCGGCGTGGAGCGCCACGTTGCGCCGTAGCCGCTCCAACCAGGTCGGCCCCTCCCCCCGCACAAGCGCAGCCAGTGCGGGATTACCGCCTGGACCCGATCCGCCAGCCCAGGCACGCCGACGAGCAAGTCGAGGGCGGCCTCCACCGCGCGCAGGCGGGTCTGGGCCTCGCCAGCAGCCTCCAAGGCACGCCGCACGGCCGCATCAGCAGCCGCTCGGGCGCGCCGCGCCGCCTCGCCTCTCTCGCGCCGCGAGCGGGGGAACCGCAGAGGGCCCCCTCCCGTGACCATCCCTCGCCCAAGCAAGCTTGAACCGAGCTGGTTATGTGTGTTCTGCCGTGTTCCTGCGTGTTCTGCTGTGCTCCTGTGTGTTCTGTCATGCTCCTATGTATTATGTAAATTCTGCCGTGCTCCTCGTGCTCCGGTTTCTGCCGTGCTCCCGTGTGTTCTTTGGGTTATGCCGCGTTCTGCCGTGCTTCTGCGCGTTGGGCTGCCAGGACCCGTTCAAAAAGGTTTGTTTGAAAGGATGTCTCGAGCGAAACGCTGATGTTCGAGTGGCAGTGTTGATAACCCATGGGTGATTCAATAATTTTGCTTCTTGGGCCATCTTGACGTCATCCGAAAACGTTCCAAATGGATGCCTGAAACGAGCTCTTATCGCATCCCATTGTTTCCTGGATGTCTCAGGCAAAGCTGTCATTTTTGTCCAGGATGTTTCAGGCAAAGCTGCCGCAGGTTGTCTCAGGATGTTTCCAGGATGTCTCGGGATGTCCCATCGCAAAGTCCGAAGAGTAGAACAACGACTTCAAGATCATCATTTTCCGCGGATGCCTCAGGCGCAGCGCCCACGTTTAGCATAAGACGTCTGAAGGTACGACCCCAAACTTCGCAATGAGGCGAGGATGTCTGAGGCAAAACGCATGTTTTCTACCGATCAATGAATTTCGCGGATCAGTGTTTCGAGGATGTCTCGAGCGAGACGCTTGTTTTTGTTAAACGCGATGTCGCTGTTTGTGGGCAACCTGATCGGACAAGACCAGGAAACGTCGCTCCTGTCCACTAGGTATGCAGAGTATGCTCTTTCGTTGGTCTGCCGCGCAGATATGTCGTGGCGTGCGCGCGCGGAATAGATGAATTTGCGTCCGTGCGTGGTGGTCCGCAACAGTTACAGTTAAAGACGGGGCCTTCAAGGCAAGTGGTGGCCGGAAACGCAGAGAGGGCCAGACGGGGCCCGCGCCCCGAAAGAAGCTGGGCCCAGAGACACGCCCTCCCAAGAGGGGCCACCTAGGGCCGCCTCTCGACACGGGCCAGGGAAGGCGGACGGCAAAGCCACTGGCTCTGGTCCCCAACCCGCCCAAGCCAATCATGCAAGCACTGCGAGAACAGAAGCAACGCATGATCACAACCCAAACTCGACTGCATTGCAAATACACCACGTGCAAATTCGAAGGCAGGAGACATACCCCGCTGAACAACCACAGCCCCCCACCCCCAATGGGGAACAGACGTGCAAGGCGAACCATCACTCAGAAGGCATTCCGAACACGCAGGGAAAAGACGTCTCACAAGGAGCACCAACCACGCTGCTCCAACCACTCCTCGATTCCAAGCCTGGAGGCAGCGGCGCCCCGCCTGCAGTACCTCCAACGCTCGCTCCTTCATCCGAGGGCGCCTGCACCGTCGCGGAATCAGCTGCGAGCCAAGCACGGGCGACGGCCGCTCTCGCACGCCACCAATCACGAGCCGCGACCTCGCCTCGAGCCCTGGCGCCGCCGCCCCCACGGAAGAGGACCTGCGGGAAGGCGTCGAGGTACGTGGCGGCGGCGGCAGCAACGCGTCCAGCAGGTTTCGGCAGCTGGCTGCTCCCCAACCGAGCAAGAGGTGGCCACGTCGGCCTCGCCGTCGAGGATCACGCCGTCGGAGTCGGAGCACTCGCCAGCAGCGCGCGGCGGCGCCGCCAGAGCGCCCGCGGCCTGCACGAAGTCCACCTCGCAGTTAACCTCCGACACCCCAGGGAAGAGAGGGGGAGAGAGGGGAAGGCATGTGTGTCCGTGCGTGGTGGTCCGCAACACTGCTGTGTTATGCCGTGTTCTGTCGTGCACCTGTGTGTTTTGCCATGCTCCTGTGTGTGCTGCCGTGCTCCTGCGCATTATGCAGCGTTTCTGCTCTGCCGTGCTCCTATGAGTTATGCCGGGATCCTGCGTGTTCTGCCGTGTTCCTATGTGCTATGTGTGTTCAGCCGTGCTTATCGTGATCCTGCGCGTTTGTTTAAAGTTTAAAGTTTAAAGACGGGGCCTTGAGGGCGTAAGCTATGCACCAAATTACGCGCAGGGCCAGACGGGACGGAGTTCCCGAGAGACGCCGAGCCCCAGAGAGCACAGAGGGCAGCGCGAGTCTACTCACCAACAGGCGCGAGCCTCACTGCTAACTCTCACTCACCCACGGACAGCGGCCGCACTGCGCCCGACGGCGGCGCCCCCCGAGGCTCCCGAGTGTCCCGAGCGGCCCCGCGCCGCGCTGGCCACAGGCCCAGCCTTGTGGATCAGGTCCAACTCCGCGCCCGCGGCACGGGGGCGGCCCTGCCCGCGCGCACTGCGCATGGCCCCAGGAGCTTGCACTCGGCCCTCATGCGCTCCTCGTCCCGCGAAGGCGGCGCTCATGCTGAGGTTCCTGGCCTGCAGGGTCTTACAGAAAGTCCAGCCCTGCGTCTCCCAATGCCCTCCAGGCTGTCGCGCGCCGCGGAGCCTCGAAGCGCGGGCGGCGGCCTGGGCAGCACTGAGGGGGAGGTCGCAGAACGCGGAGGAGGCGACCCACTTCCAGCCCAGCGCCCCTTGCTGGGAGGTGAACGACTCGGTGGCCAGGCCCACGAAGCGGGGGATACGCGGCCTATGGTAGAGCACGTGTAGACCTCGAGGAACCCGCAGGTCTACGCCATGCCCGACTCCGCACCGCCACAGGAAGCCGCGACGCAGGCTCTCGTAGAACCTGGCGGCGTCCAGGCAGAGGCAGACGGAGGCACCTCCCCGCTCGCGCGCAGGCGCGGCGCATGCGCAGTGCAACCAGCCTGCCTTCTCGTGCTCGCCGTCCACCTTGCCCCCAATGGAGAGGCGGTCGTGCTCCGCCCCTCCCAGCGCGCCGATGGGCTGCCTCGGGCGGCCCCAGATGCGCATGAGCAGCGGGGCGTTTACGATCGGTCGGACTCCTACATCCGACACGGGAAAGAAGGTCAGCATGGCAGCACGGGCGCCCAGGGGCTGCGGCTGCGCCTCCTGCGCCACCGGGGGGCCCAGGACGCCCTTCAGCGAGCAGGTCCGCCGCCCCAAGTCTGATGCAATATACACTGCGGCCTCGATCCTCCGAAGCTTGAGGTCGCTCGGGACCTGCCGAGCAACCGTCGCTGCCCGCATGGCGCAGCGAACCGAAGGCACGACGCTGCCTGCGCGAACCAGCGGGCCCTCCATGCCCGAGGGCGCGAACAGGCAGGGGAAGAACGTGCACCACCTGCGGCGCGCAGCTCCTCTGGCCTCCTCTGGGCGGCTCGGGGCGACGCCGGCCTCCTGACGCCGCGCCTGGCTGGGCTTGGCTCCGCGCCGACAGACGGAGGCCTCAGTGGCCGCTAGGCTCCACCTCCTGGCGTCGCTGTACAACTCCAGCACCTCCTGCCCGCGGAGGCAGCCCTGAGGCGCCGCAGGGGCCTGGCCTGGTGCCGGTAGGGGCGGCTCGCCCCCGAGGACGTGGAGCCGCTTGCTGCCGCAGCAGGCCACCTCGGCGCTGCCGCGCGCGCACAGGCGTGGTTCCGCCGCACTGGCCCCGCTAGGCGCTCGTCCGCCCTGGCTGTGCTCCTCCATCGCTGCCTCCAGCTGCGTGGCCAGCAGGGCGAGCAGCCAGAGGGGCCAGGGCTGCAGCCTCAGCAACCAGCTCCCGCTTGCATGCCTGAGACACCTGCGGCGCCGAGCGCGCTGCCATGCCGCTCCGCTTGGCCTCGTTCCACGGCGGGCTGCGGCTGCCAGGGCCCACTGCTGCCTGCGAGCTCGCCGTCGTCGCTGCTGATCTCGCCCGCGGAGCAGGACTCCGCCCACGGCGCTCGTTTGGGGGCCGAGGGGGGCCCTGCAAGCTGCGCCCGCACCGCCTCGATCTGGGCGCGAATGGCCGCCCATGCCACCTCGAAATTGCTGGAGCCCCAGGCCTCTGGCAGCTTGTCCAGCTGCGTGAGGAGCCCTGGCACATGGCTGGAACCCACTCGGCCGCGCGCTGACGCTGCCGCGCCTCTGCCTCCTCACGGGCCGCTTCTTCGAGAACCTGGAGCGCTCTGCTGGCTCCCTCCACCTCGCCGTCGAGCGCCGCGAGCTCCCCCTGGGCCTTCTGGAGCTGCACCTCCGCCAGGTCCCGCGCCGCCTGCTTCTGCTCAAGGGCTTGGCGGGCTGAGCGGAGCCGCTTCTCCGCCTTGCTGATGGCGTTCGCCTCGCAAGACAGGAGTGAACTGGCCCAAAGCTCGGAGACCCTCGCGGTCACGGCGCCGCGGACGAATCGCGGTCGTCGGGTTCTCCATGGCCTTGAGCCAAAATGGCTACGGATTTGATCCTGCGTGTTCTGCTGTGCTCCTGCGTGTTCTGCCGTGCTCCTGCATGTTCTGCCATCAAATATGCCGTGCACCTGTGTGTTCGGCCGTGCTCTTGTGTGTGCTGCCGTGCTCCTGTGTGTTCTGCCGCGCTCCCCCTTGTTCTGCCGTGCCCCTATGTGTTTTGTGTGTTCTGCCGTGCTCCGGTATATTCTGCCATGCTCCTGCGTGTTCTGCCGCGCTCCCCCTTATTCTGCAGTGCTCCGCCGTGCTCCTCCTGCTCCTGTGTTCTGCCGTGCTGCTGTGTGCTCTGCCGTGCTCCTGTGCGTTCTGCGTGTTCTGCCGTGCTCTGGCATGTTATTCCGTGTTCTCTGTGTGTTCTGCCGTGTTTCAATGCATGCTGTGCGTTCTGCCTTGCTCCTCGTGCTTCTGTGTGTTCTGTCGCGCTCCTGCGCAGTCTGCCGCGTTCGCGCGTGTTCTGCCGTGTACCTGCGAGTTCCCGTGTGTTGTGCCGTGCTCCTGTGTGTTCTGCCGTGCTCCTGTGTGTTCTGCCGTGCTCCCGCGCGTTCTGCCGTGTTCCTGCGTGTTGGTATGCCGTGCTCCTGCCCATCTTCTGACGATTTCTCGGGCGTGAAGCTCACTTTTAACACGCGCTGTATTAACCAACAGCTTCAACACCTTATGTTTTCGAGGATGTCTCGGGTGATGGCCCCATTATCACGAGTTTGGTAAGTTCGCGACTTTCAATTTCTGGTGGAGTTCAACGGCGAAACGCTTGCTTTTGTAAAAGACGGCGCTGCGAACAACTCGTTGTTTGTGAGGATGTCTCCAGCGACGTGCTAAAGTTGAGGAATATCGAGAGCGCTCTACTGGGCCCCTTCTGGGGCTCGTTTGGTGCTGCCTCGGATGCGTAAAAGCACGCCAGTCCGGCGTCAGCTTGTCAGGAATGGTTCCCAAACGAAATCGGAACAGCAATGTTCAAAACGATGCTGTGGCATGGTTCATTGTTTTGAAGATGTTCCTAACGAAATTGTCACCATCGGCAGTCTTCAGGGCGCTCTTGGAACCATATTGAAGTCCTTGTTGGGCTCTCATTTCGTCATGCGGGAGGACTTCAAGAACGATGTCAAGACAATGTTGAGAACATGTCATTTTGTCGAGGACGTCCCCAGCGTTGTCAGCCGTGCTATTTTTGGGCGTCTGCCGTGCTGCCTGTCATTTTCTGAAGATGGCCCGAGCGAAAACATAACTTTCAACGAAATATGGAATACTTTAACTCCGTCGACATCTCGGTTGGGCTAGAATGGGCCGGGCGGAGCGCCAAGTTTTACATCTTGGCGAATTTCGCGGGCCCCAGTGTTTCGAGGATGCCACAAGCGAAACGCTTGTTTCTGTTAAGCGCGATGTTGTGAATATAGCATGTGTGTGAAGATGTCTCAAGCGAAATCGCCACATTTAACAACCTGACCTGACAAGAACGGGAAGTGTGGTTTTTGTTCACGATGTATGTGAACTATGATGTTTTGCGGATATGCCGCGCAGATATGTCGCGGCGTGCGTGCGTTTGCGCGGGCGCGTGCGTGCGTGGAATGTGTGCTTGTGTGTCCGTCTGTGGTGGTCTGCGGCACAGTTGTGTTATGCCGCGTTGCTCTGCCGTGCTCCTGCAGTCTGCGTGAACGTATGTTGTCCATTTGTGTTTGCGTGCGTGCGTGCGTGCGTGCGTGTGTGCGCGCGTGCGTGTGTGTATGTGTCTGTGTGTGCGCGTGCGTTTGCCCGTGTGCGTGCGCCTTTTTGCGCGTGCCTGTGGGTGCGGCTACCTGCGCAAATGTTCAGTGTGTCATGCCGTGCTCCTGCGTGTTCTGGCGCGTTCTGCAGTGCTCCTCTTGTCACTGCGACGAAACGCAAACTGTCTGACGCGCCTCTGACTGTTGCGATGCGTGACAGTGGCAGCGGTAACGAATAGAAGGATCGCGGGATGTACTTGTCCAGTGCGCGTTCGGCCTGGCCTTGAGCCTTGGGCCAGGCCGCGAACAATTCTGCTCGCGTGACACAGCATCTACTCACACGCTCTGGGTCCTGGAACCGATCGAAAGGAAGCCCTCCCGACAGGTCTCCGGACGTCTGCACCCAGAGAAGGGGTCGAGAGCCCAAGGGGGAACAAAAACTACCCAGGCAAGGACGGGGTCGAGAACCCCTGGGGCGTCGCGCCTCCAGCGCGCTTGAGCGCGCGTTACGATGCCGAAAACCATTAACATTAAAGATGGAAGGATAAAGCGCGCCCCTCGAGGTCTGGCTTGTGTCAGCATCATCGCCTTGCGTCGCGCCAGCAGGGTCTCTCTCCTCGCAGCAGTAGCGTTGCACCCTCCCTTGGAGGGAACCGGCCTGGTCAGGAAGCGCTGCTATTTCCACCGAGAAATGAAACCCGAAAATCTTCGCGCCGAAGAGGGAAATAGTTCTAAACGGTAAAACAACGGGAACGGAATCCGTATGTAATCGGAGCATAAGAACTATCATGTACACAACGCTTCAAGATGCTGCGCACGTGATTACGCCTTGCTACCCTGCTCGCGCTCTCGAACGGACGCCCGCTCGACCACTCGCCTGCTGCGGAGAGAAATGCGCGGGGCTCAAAGGATTCACGCGCTCCCATCAGCCGCGGCTCCGGCGGCCGCAGCCGTGGACAGTCTCCGCGAATCGCCCCGCGCCTTCGCTGCCTTCGCAGCCCGGCGGTCGTTCGCTCCAGGCCAGCACCGTTTCTTGCCGCGCCTGCGCTAATTGGCTGGAGCACCGGGTGGAGCCTGCTCCTGCGGGTCGTCGTTGTCCTCGTGGTCCTCCTCCTCGTCGCTGTCCGGGATCGCGGCAGCGACCTGCTGGTGGCCCGTAACCTCGGAGGCATGCTCCTGGACAAAACGACACACACTTGAACGCAGCTGGTCGTTGCTGAGCAGGTGGGCCTTCACGAACATGGCGCACCAATCCTTCTTGGGTTCCCCTTTATTGGTTGCATAGTTCCGGAAGCTTGTCAAGCGAGTATTCCGCGCACAACAAGTGAAATATAACCTCCCACAAAAGATCGTCGTTATCGAAATTCGGGCACATCATGGGGCACTCAATCACTGCTGTCTTCCAAGACATGGCCTGGGCAGGCGCAGGTTTCACTCTCCAAAGCTCGATGACATTCCTGGGGGTCGCGGAGCCATGCACAGAACGCCCCCCCGTTCCCGCGGAAGCTGCGCTGTGCCCCAGCGAAGAAAAGGAAGCGGCATCACGACGTCCATCGGAAGGTTGCCCTCCCGACGGGAGCCGATCGGAAGGTCGCCCTCCCGACGGGCTTCCTGACGCCGAAACCTGCCTCCGCGGTGCTGGGCCATCGCCTGCGACGTTTCCACGGTTCCACGGACCAGGAGAGACGGAGGTGCGATGGTGGCCCTGTTTCGCCGCGCCCTGCCCCGAGCCTTGATGCTCAGCCCGTCGCGCTCCTGAGTCTTCCTGCTCGACAATTCTCTCCGGAAATGCACCGTCCACGGCGTCGAGAAACGCGAGGATGACCGCTTTCGTCTCTGGCTTCGTCAAGCAGTCCGCGATCGTGCCATACATTGGACAATGCAAAAGCTCTGCTGCTCCACGTTCGCGTTGTTCGCGAAGCCTGCGTGCCCACGCGCGGTGAAAGAACGCGCCCTCCAACTAGCGCAACGCATTGCTATGCTCAGAGCAGCCCGGTTCTCTATTAAAACCGTCACTTTGGGGATCTCGGCGCCGAAGCTGGAAAGAAGATGCCTCCGACCATCCGCAACTTGCCATCCCAGCGTGGCACTGTAGAGCTCTGCTTCTGCTGTCGGCAAAATTGAAACCGATTGTCTGGAAGAGCGCCATGCCGCGACGCTCCGAACCCACGCCGCGACCAACCCGCTCTGAGCCAGGGTGTCAGCACCGTCGTACACGGCATCTCTGTCCACGCTTCCAATGACTCTTCGCCCCCTGCCCTCGTCAACAGGATCCCTCGGGGCGCCGCGCCCTTCAGGCGCCTCGGTATTCTGGGCGAGTTCCACACTCCAAGACGAGAACTTTGAGCACGAAGAATCCAATGACGAGGCGTAGTATGATATGTCTGGGCGCGTTCTTGTGGCAAGCCAATTGCATTGCCCACTATATGCTTGTAGCTGCCGGAGAGCAGGCAAAGCAGGTTCGTCGGGTTCCGTTGGCAGCGGCCCCATTTGGACGCAATTGGCGGCATCGCAGTTTTCCACGCCGTATTTCGTCAAAGACTGCCCACGAATCCTGGCGAAGCTCGATGTCACCATTGCGCAGAAACACCGATGTCCATGCCCACGAAAGCGAGAAGCCCGGTTACCTCTAGCACGGCCTCCTTGACGAGAGTCCACATTGATCCCACTGCGGCCAGGAAAGCGGAACGCATATATCCCATCTCTGTCACCATGAGAATCTCATCGACGCAAACAACCAGCACGTCCAACACCTGTTTCGAGGTGCTTGTGGAGTCTGCGACGCACAAAACTTGCGAATCAGCACTGCGCCGTTCGTGGCAATGGGACTTACTCTTCCCAGAGGCCGGGCCTGCCCAGCGCAAATCGCGAAGGTTCTTGTCTCGCCCCTCTGCCCGGAGCTTCGGCGACTCGCGCGAGCCGCGCACCGCCGCGCCCAAAGTCCAGTTGATGCCAGTCTTCACAAGACCCCAACGCACCCACTGAGCCGGAGGCAACTACGACGAGCTTGTCTTCGGGCACGTGCGCGTTGAGGAAGGCACCCTTGACGTCGCGCCTGCTCGCGGTCCAGCCGCGCATCGCGCCGACCTTCAAAGAAGCGAGCAGCGAGGATGGTTCGGCCTGCGCGGTCCAAGACTGCATCTTGGGGTCCGGCTCGGCGAAGCTACCGCGCGCGCAGGCTCGGCATTCGTGCTTCTCGTCGCTCTTGGACCACGCGCGCGTCGTCGGCAGCGGCCGCCCATGCGCGCGGGACGCGCCCGCGGTCGTCCCGTGGAAACGCCCCGCCGAAGAAGTTGCCGGTCAACTCCGCCTCTGCCGCGAGTTTCCAGTTCATCAGCTCCGCCCCGACGCTCTTCGCGACCTCCTGGGTCGGCGCGATCCGCTTCTCCGGCCCCTTGTCGATCAGTTGCTGCAGCGCCTCCTTATGCAGGAGGCGGACGTGGCCTTCTGCCGCCTGCGCAGCAGCTCCGGCGTAGTCGAAGCAGACGGGATAGTAGTGTCCTTGCTTGCATTGCTGTTTGAAGCGCCTTCGTTCCTTCCGTTTGCGCCTGCCTCGCCGCGCGGGTGCTTCTGGGCAAGGTTCGCCCACGCCCGCGCCCGCGTCGCCACGGTCATCTTGGAACGCTCCGGCATTGAGATCATGGCCATCATCGGCCTGGCCCGGATGATCAGCGCGACCCGCAAGAGACATATCGGGAACGACACATCCTCCGTGCACAGCCCACTCGTCATCAATGTCCGAATCCGCGTCGTCATCGTCGGAAGCGCGGCCCACACTGCCCTTTGCGCCCAGGCCTCTGTGTCGCCAACATGCGAAAAGTCTTGTTCAGCTGAGCCCCAGGTGACCGCTTCGGATAGAGGAAGGCACGCGCGGGGGGGCACTCCGAAAAAAGCATTCAAGGACGTTGCCTCGCACGCGCGCCGAGTCTCGCCAGAACTTGCCGCCGCCTTCGCGGCGACCGGCGGCGGCCCCCCGCGATCCCCCCGAGGATGTTTCGCGGGCTCCCCGTCTGCCTCGTCGGCCAGCGGAGGTCCTTCAGCAGGTACGTCGAGCACGGGCCCTTTGCGTTGCCGGCGGGGGCGGCGGTGCCTTGAGACGCCCCCCCAGACCAGATCACGGCACCAACCACAACAACAAGAACGACGACGACGACAACGACAACAAAAACAACAACATCAACGCAACACGCAGAACTCGCACCACCAATCCCCCATTCATCCATGCACCCAGAGACAATGAATGACCGTTCGGGCCCCTCACTCTGACGCTCCCCTCCGGGCCCAGAACCAGCGTCCATCGCGCGAACCTTCGAGTCTAAGCGCGCTTCCCGTCATCCGCGACGCCCCGCTGGAGGGGCGATCCCGCCGCCGCCCCCCCCCCCCCCCCCCCGCGGGCCCCGTCACCTGATCAATGCCCCCCCCCTCCGGGCCGATAAGCAACCATCATCGCGCGACCCCATCGAGTCTAGGGGTGCATTTTCCTGAAGACGCAATCCCTCTCTAAGAGGTCTCGCGAGCTCCCGCGTAGCCAGGCACAGGACCGACTAGCGCGCGCGCGTCCGCAGACGCCGCGTGCGAGGCCACCGCCCACTCGTGGAAAACCCGCGCGAAAGAACGCGGCGCTCTGGCCGAGCGCCGACGGCAGGCCGTGGATTCAAACGGCGCAACGCGCAGCGTGCAGGATCAGCATAGCACAGCGTCGCAGGAGCCGCCATTGACAGAAGATGCGGAGTCGGCAAAGCTCGACGTGGGGCGCGGAGAGGCGGCAGACAGCCAGGTCGACCACCTGCCCGCGGCTGCGGGCCGAGCCAAACTCAAAGTCACCGAGCAGCGGGCCTAGGAACTGAGACAGAGAAGACGAGAACAGGCGTTGGGAAAACAAAAAAAAAAAAGAAAAACACAAACTGAAACAAATGATGGTCGGTGCATCACCTGGCGCGGCTGGGGCGCGGGACGTTGCGGGTCGCCGTGGCCCGCGGGGTCAACTGTCCGCTCGCGCGTGCCCTGAGATCCCTGAACTGCGAGCAGTGCTCCGCCATGGCCCAGCGCAGGTTGACCGAATTGAAGCCGCGTCACCGAGACGAGTAAGTGTCCCATATGCGCCGCATTGCGAACGAGATCCGCGCCTTCCGATGCAGCGTAGACTTCGCTCGCGAAACGGCCCGGAAATCCACGTCGTCGAGGAAGCGCTGAGCGCGCGCCGACAGGCGCCGTTTAGCAGGTGCAATCGCAGCGGGAACAAGTGTAGATGGCATCTGCAAGCAAAGGCATCGAGCCAAACGCCCGCGCTGGAGCACCACCGCGGCGAGTACACTGCCCCACGTGGCAGAAAACATTAGACGCCGACCCGCGCGCCAGAACCCATCCATTCGTCTGTGTCACGCCGTGAGATGGATCCACTGAGCTTAGCTGTACCACGACGCCCTGGTCATCAGAAAAAAAAAGGCCCTGACCCATGGCCGCCCCCTGGCGGCCAGGGGCCGGCTGGCGCGGTGATAGCTCCTCATGCTGCGCGCTGGCTCGCTCCCGTCATGAGCGGCGCCCGACGGCGCGGAGCTCCGCGGCGGTCGCGCCGCCACCGAACGCTCGGCCCTCCAGCGCTGCGCATTTCGGCCAGCGATGGCGATCAGAAGAGAAGCGAAACACAAGATGCCCCGCCGTCCACTGAGAATCATGCTGCGCGGGGGGGCACCCCGCTGACACAGGAAAAATGCACAATCGCTCGAGCCAGGGCCTTCTCAGCGCGCTTCTTTTGAAAGCGCAGCCCCACTCCAAGAGGTCTCGCGAGCTCCCGCATAGCCAGTCACAGGACCGACTAGCGCGCGTGCGCGTCCGCAGACGGCACGCGCGAGGCAGCCGCCCACTGGCGGGAAGCCCGCGCGACAGAACACGGCCCTCTGGCCGAGCGCTGGCGGCGGGCCGCGGATTCAAACGGCGCAACGCGCAGCGTGCAGGATCAGCACAGCGCAGTGCCACAAGAGCCGCCCCCACCAGCAGATGCAACATCGGCAACGCTCGACGTGAGACGCGGAGAGGCGGCAGACAGCCAGGTCGACCACCTGCCCGCGGCTGCAGGCCGAGCCAAACTAAAGTCACCAAGCAGCGGGCCAGGGAATTGAAACAGTAAAGACCAGCGCAGGCGCTGGAAATATATATATATATATATATATATATACATATATATATATATAATGATGGTCGGTGCATCACTTGGCACGGCTGGGGCGCGGGAATTTGCGGGTCGCCGTAGCCCGCGGAGTCAACTGCCCGCTCACGCGCACCCTGAGATCACTGAACTGTGAGCCGTAGTCCGCCGCGAGACAGCGCAGGCTGACCGAATTGAAGCCGCGCCACGGAGACGAGTGCTCCATACTTGCCACCTTGTGAACGCGATGCGTGTCTTCCGATACAGTATAGACTTCGCTCGTGAAGTGGTCTAAAGCTCCACGTCGTCGAGGAAGCACTTAGTGCGCGCCGACAGGCGCCGCTTCGCAGGTACAATCACAGCGGGAACAAGCGCAGATGGCATCTGAAAGGCCTCGAGCCAAACGTCCGTACTGGGGCACCGCCGTGGTGAGCACAGTCCCACGTGGCCAGAAACATTGAACACCGACCCGCGCGCCAGAACCCATCCATTCGTTTGTGTCACACCGTAAGATGGACCCACTGAGCTTAGCTTTGCCACGACGTCCTGGACTTCCGAAAAAAAGGCCCTGACCCATGGCCACCCCCTGGCGGCCAAGGGCCGGCTGGCGCGGTGATAGCTCCTCATGCTGTGCACTGGCACGCTCCCGTCATGAGTGACATCCGACGAAACGGAGCTCCACGGCGGTCGTGCCGCCACCGAACGCGTGGCCCTCCAGCGTTGGGCATTTCGGCTAGCGATGGCGATCAGAAGAGAAGCGAAACACAAGATGTCCCGCCGTCGACTGATAATCATGCTGCGCGGCGGGATTGCGACCCCGCTGACACGAGGAAAAACGCTACAATCGCTTGAGCCAGGTCCTTCTAAGCGCGCTTCCCGTCATCCGCCACGTCCCGGTGGAGGAGCGATCCCGCCAACACTCCTCCACTGGACCCCTCCACTTGATAAATATGTTTCCCTCCGGGCCCATAGCCCTATAGCCCCATGGCCCTGAAACAAATATGATTGGGTGTTTTCCGGTATTATGTATTAGATATGCTGCAGACACAGCCACAACGTTCAGCTCGCTTCTCGTACCTCGAAGACGCTTCCCGTCATCCGCCAGGTTCGAAGGTACCCCGAACCCTTCCCCCTCAGACTCCCCCCAGTTGATTTTGCCTCCAGGTCTAAACATGCGTTCATCGCGCGACTCTTCGAGTCTGAGCGCGCTTCCCGAGGATGTCCCTAGCGAACACGCTGTTTTCGGCATGAGCGGCAGTAAAACACCTCCGTCGACAACTCCTTGTTGTGAGGATGTCTCAAGCGAAACGCAAAATGCACAGATGAATTAATTTCGCGGCGATCAGCTTTTTGAGGGCATCTCTGGCAAACCGCTTGTTTTTGTTAAACGCGATGTCGCGGAGATGTCATTCTTGTATGAAAGTCCCAAGCGAAATCGCCAATCGTGGGGATCCGCTAACCCTATCTCCCGTGTAGCCAGCCACCCACTATTAGAAAGAGATTTTCAGATATGTTGCATATTCAACCACAACGTCCAGCTCGCTTCTAGTACCTCGAAGACGCTTCCCGTCATCCGCCGACCCTGTCGGCGTGTGTGAGGGCCTTTTCCGTTCGAGCCGGGCTTTTCCGTTGGAGTCGTCGTCTCCGTCCTCCTCCGTTCCATTTGCCTGGGCCCTCTTCCTCACACGCGCCGTCCTGAGCAAAATTCAACAACATCGGAGTGTGATCAAAGGGAAACCCCTTCCCTTTGATCCCTTCCCCGCGCCAGGGGGGAGGGGAGTCCTGGTGGGTCCTGGAGGGGTCCTGGCGGGTCCCAGGAGGTGTCGCCACCCAGATACGTTTTCCCCCCGCGCCCCGGCCCAGCCCCGGCCCCGGCCCCGGCCCCGGCCCCGGCCCCCCCTCCGGCCCCGGCCCAGCCCAAAACGGTTGTTCCCTCTATTCGGGTTTCAAGACAATCGGGTTTTGGTATGCGATGGTCTCGTTCGCACCGCTCATGAGGCGGAGGAGGATAACGAGGACCATGATACGAATGATCACATATCGGCATTGATGTATAGTGATCAATGAAGTACACGCACACTTCTTGTCTTCCTGACATAGAGAACCATGCACGCATCCATACGTAAATCACAAAAACTGGTGCCAACTTTCATATGTTTCAAATCCTTGCATATTCCCCAAACCGTGCTTGCACGAAGGAGTTCTCACTTCGTGTTCGAACGAATTCGCCCCGTCAGCCGGCGTCGCCAGGCGGAGGGAACAAGAGAGGGGCCGTCCGCTCCCTCGCCCCCGCTAGGGGGAGGGCTGTCCACCCCCTCGCCGACGCTAAGCGGATCGACGCGGGGGCCAGGGCGAACGAGGGGGGGATGAGGGAAGGAGGGAGGGAAGGGATGGGCGGGTGACAGGGAGGAATAAAAGGATGGAGGGAGGGGGCAGGGAGGGAGGGCGGGAAGGAGGGAGGGAGGGGAAGAGGGTTGTCGCTGCCGCCGCCCCCCCTCCCGGCGCTGCCGCCGCCGATGCCGTTGTCGCTACTGTTCCTGCTGTTTCTCCTGCTTCTGCTGCTCCTGCTGCTCTTGATGCTCCTACTGCTGCTCTTGCTGCTCCTGCTGCTGTTGCGTCTGCTCCTCCTCCTCGTCCGCCTCCCCAGGCCCCTCTCCTCCTTCTCCTCCTCCTCCTCCTCCTCCTCCTCCTCCTCCTCCTCCTCCTCCTCCTCCTCCCCTCCTCCCTTTTCTTCTCCTCCACTCCTCCTCCTTCCTCCTCCTCCTCCTCCTCCTCCTCCTCCTCTCTCTCTCCTCCTCCTCCTCACTTCCTCCTCCTCCCTCCTCCTCCTCCTCCTCCTCCTCCTCCTCCTCCTCCTCCTCCCCCTCCCTTCCCATCCTCCTCCTCCCCCTCCTCCTCCTCCCGGTCGGAAGGGTTGCGAGCGTCCAGGCACGCGAACGCCTGGAGCCGCAGCTCGTCAACATACCTGCCTCGTCACAGCGTGCGCACGCGGCACGCTCTCTCTCTTCCCCTGCCCCTCCGTTCCCTCCCCTCCCTCCCTCGCTCCCTTCCATTTTCCCTCCCTCAGCCCCCTCCCCTCCATTCCCTCCCCCATACTTCCCTCTCCCATTCCCTGCCTGTTCCTCCTTGTCCCCCTCCTTCCCGTCGTCGTCTCCTCGTCGTCGTCGTCATTCTCGTCTTTGTCGTCGTCGTCGTACTCCTCCTCCTCCTCTCCTCCTCCTCCTCCTCCACCTCCTCCTCCCTCCTCCTCCTCCTCCTCTCATCGTCGTCTCTCGTCCGTCGTTCGCCGTCCTCCTCCTCCTCCTCCTCCTCCTCCTCCTCCCCCTCCTCCTCCTCCTCCATCATCATCATCAAAATCACATCATCCATCATCATCATCATCATCATCATCATCATCATCATCATCATCATCATCATCATCATCATCATCATCATCAACATCATCATCATCTTTATCATCCTCCATCCGCCTCCTCCCTCCTCATCCGCATCATCAGCATCAGCATCATCATCATCATCATCATCATCATCATCGTCATCATCATCATCATCCATCATCATCATCATCATCATCATCATCATCATCATCATCATCATCCATCATCAATCATCATAATCATCATCATCAGATCATTCATCATCGTCCATCATCATCACCATCATCAGCATCACAGCATCATCGTCGTCACCCACCACCACCCACCACCACCACCACCACCATAATCATCATCAATAATCATCATCATCATCATCATCATCATCATCATCAATCATCATCATCAACAACATCGTCATCGGTCCATCGTCATCGTCATCATCGTCAATCACATCGTCATCATCGTCACATCTCATCATCGTCATTATCTTTGTTTCGTCCTCGTCAGGCTCCTCCTCTTCCCCCCCATCCCCCTTCCCCTCCCCTCCTCCCCCTCCTCCTCCTCCTCCTCCTCCTCCTCCTCCTCCTCCTCCTCCTCCTCCTCTTCCTTTCTCACTGTTCCTGTTCTCTCCTCCTCCTCCTCCTCGTTCCTCCTCTTCCTCCTCCTGCTGCTCCCACTCGTGCTCCCGCTCCTACTCGTGCTCCCCCTTCCCCCTCCTCCTGCTCGTGCTCCTGCTCGTGCTACTCGTGGTCCTGCTCGTGGTCCTGCTCGTGGTCCTGCTCCTGGTGCTGTCGTTGCTGCTCCCGCTCTTTCTCCTGCTCCACATCCGCCACCGTGCCGCGAGGCACGAATTGTAGTGTCCTCAGGTCCCTTGTAGTCCTCAGTCTTCAGTCCTAATGATTGAGTGTTCAGGGGCCCAGACCCCAGATTCTTAAATTTCCTGGGCCATCCCGTGGCTTTCCCTTTCCCAGGCCCCGGCAAGTGTTCCCTTTTTCGGAGTTGGGAGGGCCCCGCAACGAGTCCAGGGCCTCAAGAGGCCCCCAAGACGGCCCAAGAGGGCCCCGAGTCGCCGAAACATCGCTCCAAGACGCCGAATATGGCCTCCAGACGGCCCAAGACGCCTACCGGAGGCCCCTAGAGGCCTCCGAGAGCAATCCCAAGAGGGTCCCAAGAGGCAAGATGCACAGATTTCCCATAATTTTGACAAATTTGGGAGTTCTCGCCCTTTCGGCTCCCCGACGCTCCAAAATCGCCCAAGAGGCCCACAAGAGGCCCCCAGAATAGCCAAAGAGACCCCTAAGAGAAGGCGCCAACACGGCCCAAGAGGCCCCCAAGACGGCCCCAAGAGGGGGAACCCCGAACGGGCATTTCGAGCCTTCCGCTCCGAGATGGCCCCAAGAGCTCCACGAGGCCGGTTGCCTCCTGTTGCCTCCTGGCCGCCACGTAAAGCCAGGCATGGAGGTTTCCGTAGAAGCCCGGCTATACCAAGTGCGTTTCACGAAGCCCTCCCCCCTTTTTCTCCATCCCGGTCGTCTCTAAGTGCCGATAAATAAAAAACTAACGCGTTTTTGGTTTTGTTGCTTCCTCCCCTCCTTTTTCCCCCCTTGGGGCATGCCCCCCAGGAGGCCCCAAGGGGCGCCCAAGAGGCCCCCAAGGAGGCCCCGGGAGACCCCCACGGGGCCCCAAAGAGATCCCCACGAGCCCTCCCAGAGGCCCCGGGCCCCCGACCTACAACCCGGGCGCGGTGGCGGGGTGGGCCGAAGGCCACTAGATCATCACCCCCCCTCCTGTCCGCCTCCCCGCCGCCGTTTCGTCTCAAGCTCTGCCCGTCGGGCCAGTTCCTCGGGCCGGGGCCATGGAGCCCCAGGCGCGCGCCGCCGCGACGCGCAGCGGCGGCGGCGCTCGCGGCGCAGCCGTTGCGCTGACGCAGGACGAGTTCCCGGTCGTGTTCGGCGCGTTGGCCCTGGTGGCCGGCACGCCGCACGCCGTGGCGTTCGCCCTGGGCCTCATGCTCCTCGAGAGGGTGGACTTGATCTGCAACCTACGTCGCGACGACGTGCGCGACTCTCGAGCAGACCCGGAGCGCGGCACAGTGGCGATTCGGTCGGTGAACAAGAAGACAGTCCCTCGGAACGGTTGGATGAGCGAGTGGGCGCAGCAGATCTTCCAGAAGGACACTATGAGTATACCAGCCCGCAGCGTGGCGCGCGGGAAGGAGGGGAGGCAATCGCGGCTCCGAGCAGACCGCGCCGTCGTCCTGGGTCGCCCCCAAGAGGAGCGAGGGGCAATTCCAGGCGTGGGCGCCAGTGCGCGAAGACGTGGCTGGCAAGCGAGGGCCAGAGATAGCGCTCGCGCCCAGGGGCGGGCTCGTGGGGATCGCGCGGACGGAGGAGGGCTGGCACGGCGCGAAGGTCCGACCAGGCCCGCGCATCCTCGACGGCGCCACCGGGTGGGCCCCCGTGCCCATCAGCGCGAAGTTCCGCCGCGAGGAGCGCAAGAGCCGGAAGGACACGATCGCGAACGTCGGCAGCGTGCCGCTCTTCCCCGGCTGGGAGCCGCAGGACCCCCAGCTGGGCAAGCGGGTCGTCTCGCTGAAGCCGATGGACGTCCAAGCAGGCCGCTGGACAAGCGATAGGACCGACTTTGAGGTTTTGCTGTCGTCTGCCCGTCGGGGGGCAGGTGGGCGGGCGGGGGCGGGGGGGGGGGGGAGGGGCGGGCGCCGCGGCCCAGAGAGATAGGGCGCGCCCCCAGGACGCTGCCGTCGGGCCCTGATGGCGGAGCGGGCCCAAAGGCATGCCCCTCCGGCGGAGGCCGCCGGGGAGGGCCCGGCCGACGGGGGCCAGGACCAGCGCAACCTGTCGCGGATCTCGAGCCTCCTCAGCCAGCTGGACGGCGCGCCGCTGTCGAAGATTCGCACCCGCAGCATGCGATATGGGAGCCTCCGGCTGGCGCCGCGCGCGACTCCCCGCCCCTCGGGTGGCCCCGCGGCAGGGGCCTTGGCGGGCGGGCGGACACGGCGAAATCAGCCAGACGGTCGACAGCGGGGCGCCCCCCCCCCCCCCGAGGCACCCCTCGGGTGGCCCAGCGGCAGGATCCTGGCGGATCAGCCAGATGGTCGTCCGCGGGGCCGCCCCCCCCCCTCCCCGGCACCGCGTCGGGCGGCCCCGCGGCAGGGGCTTGGCGGACATTCTGGGATCAGCCAGATGGTCGACGGCGGCGCGGACATCGACCTTGCCGGCGCCGTCGCCGGGCATAGGGTGGGCCCCGAGGTGGCGCGGCGGATCTACAACCAGGCGACGCTGAGCCGCCAGAAGACCGCGACGCAGGCCTCCGCGGGCGCGCGCCTGGCGGCGCGCGGGCGCGCGGTGGACGCGCTCGGCGCGCCGGCCGCTGGGGGCGCCGCTGGGGGGCGCGCGGAGCCAGGGGGCGCCGCGGCAACCGCCTTGGCAGCTGTGGCGCCCGCCGCGGCCGGTCCGCGGGCCCTCGCAGGGGCGCGCCGCGAGGCCCCTGAGGGCGGCGCCGCGGCAGCGGCGGCCGACGTCGAGCAGGCCCTGGCGATGCTGCGCGCGGCGCGGGCCCTAGTCGGCACGGCGGCCTTCGAGGATGCCCTGGCGAGGCTCCGGCAGGGCGACCACCCGGGGGCAGCGGCGTAGAGCGAGGACTGCATGGCATGGCCTGCCTGGCCAATGATTAAGCATGCAATGCATGACCGGCGCCCAGCCATAGCGGCGGGCGGCCGGCCCCCCTTGTCAATGACTCCCCGCCCTGACTCACTGCAAAAAAAATGCAGCGCATGGGTGCGACGGGGGAAGCAGGGGGGGGTGGGGCCCGGCTCGGGGGCGAGGAGGGGGGAGAGGGATGGGGGGGGGCCCGGCGACCCCCGCCCCGCACCGCCCCGCCCCCGCCCCCCATGGGCCAGAAGAGAGGGGCACTTTCACGATTCGACTCCGTTTTGAAAGTGCCACCCCGCCCACCCAAAGTGCCCCGGGGCGCCGCCCCCCCCCCCCCCGCCCCGCCCCGCCCCGCCCCGCCCCGCCCAGCCGAGCACTCGGGCCGTGAGAGACCGCGCGGAGGTCCCCCAATGGGGGGGCCCGGGGAGCCCCCAAGAGGGGAGAGGGCCGTCAAGGGGCCGCCAACCGGGAAAATCTGCGTGAGAGAGGGGGGGCCGGAGAGGGAGAGAGGGCCGTCGGTGTCGCCGCCGAAGTGCCCGCAGCCTCGTTGCGGGTAGCTCTTCTCTCCTGGCCCCTGGCCCGGCCTGTCTGCCGGCGATTGCTTCCCTCTCCTTCCTCCTCTCCCCCCCTTTTCTCTTGCTCCCTGTCTTCCAGCGCCCTCTCTGCCGCTTCGAAGGGGGGCCCGCCTGCGCGCGCGCTCCCGAGAGGGGGGCCCCCCAACCCCCATGGGGGGAGAGAAGAGAACCCTTCTCCTGCCCCCCCCCCCCCCCCCCCCCCGCACACGCGCTTTTACGCGGCCAACTCCGCCTCGCCGCAAATGGGGGGGGGAGAGGAGGAGAAGGAGGAGGAGGAGGAGCAGCAGGGATGGGGAGCAAGAGGAAAGAAGTGGAGGAAGAGGGGGAGGAGGGAAGGAAGGGGGGGGGACAAAGGAGGGGGATGAGGTGGAGGAGGGGGAAGGGAGGGGGAGGAGGAGGGGGAGCAACGTTTGTCAACGCGAGCGATGCGGACACCGCCCACCAATCCCCGCGCCTACACTCGGCAGACTCGCATTGAAAGCCCCGGAGGAGGACGAGAAGGGGGAGAACGAAGGCGAGGAGAAGGGCGAGGGCGACGACGGGGGCGAGGATGAAAACGAACAGGAGGACGATGGCGAGGAGGAAGATGAGGGCGACGACGGGGCTAGAGCAGGAGTGGGAAGAGGATGGCGAGAAGGAGAAGGACCAGGAGGGGCGGAGAGAAGGGGGGGGAAGGAGAGGAGGAGGAGGCGGGGGGGAGGAGGAGGAGGAGGCGGAGGAGGAGATTGCGGAAGGGGAGCGGCAGGGGGGGGGGGGAGGAGGAGGAGGAAAGGAAAACGCGGATCATGGGGGCAGGAGAATCAGGATAGGAAGAGGAGGAGGAGGGCGAGGAGGAGGAGAAGGCGGAGAGGGAGGAGAGGAGGCGCGGCGAGAGAGGAGGAGGAGGAGGAGGACGGGACGAAGAGGAGGAGGGATGCGGATGGCGATGTCGGGGTGGAAGGGGTCAAGGGCGTGGGGAACGGGGCAGGAGGACGAGGAGGAGGAGGAGGAGGACGAGGAGGAGGGAGAGGAGTGGAAGAGGAGGAGGAGGAGGAGGAGGAGAAGGAGGAGGAGGAGGATGGGGGAAGAGGGGAGGAGGGGGAGAGGAGGTGGATGTGGAACCAGAATCAGAAGTACGATGTGAGAGGAAGAGGAGGATGAAGGGGAAGAAGAGGGGGGGGAGGAGCAGGAGGAGGAGGGGGAGGAGGTGGGGGCACGGGAGGGGGAGGAGGAGGGGAATGAGCAGGCGCGCGAGGAACAGGAGGTGGAGCACGAGGAGGAGGCACCGCAGGAGCAGGAGGAGGGCGGGGGCATGGGGGTGAGGCAGAGGCGGATGAGGAGGACGAGGAGGGCGAGGAGGCCCGACGGTTTTTTTTCTCTCTGAAGGCGGTGAGGGATGGGGGAGGAGAAGGGGATGGGGGAGGAGACGGGCGAGGAGCAACAATCGTTCGCAAAAATTATCGCTGCAACCGCGTGGGCCCCGGCACGCGTTTGCCCTTGCCTGCGCCCGGCAGACTCGTCTTGAAAAGCGCGCGGAGGAGGAGGGGGAGGACGAGGAGGTGCAGGAGGAGCAGGAGGAGCAGGAGGAGGTGGAAGACGGCGAGGAGAAGGAAGAGGAGGAGGAGGAGGAGGAGGAGGAGGAGGAGGAAGTGCGCGCAGTGGAGAAGCAGGCCCCCTCACGACGCGGCTTCCGCTGCCCTTGGGGCGCCGCCCTCTGGGCCCTCGGCGCCGCCAGCCTTCTTCCGCATGGCCGCCCGCAAAGCCTTCTTGCGCACGCTGACCATGAGCTCCACGCCATCGACGCTGACCACTTTCGGGCAGTTGCAACGGATGGGACGCGCTGGAGGAGGGGGGGGAGGAGGAGGAGGAGGAGGAGGAGGCAGGGGGGGGGGGGGAGAAGCAGATGGCGGGAGAGGATGAGGATGAGGAGGAGGAGGAAAGAGGGAGTAGGAGAGGACGGAATATGAGGATGGGAGGGACAGGGTAGGACGCGGAGGAGGAGGAGGAGGAGGAGGAAGACGAGGAGGGTGGGGGGACAACGAGCAGCAGCAGCAGAAGGTGGAGGAGGTAGATGGCGAGCAGCGGCAGGCCTAGCCGGCGCAGGAGCAGGACGACCAGGAGCAGGGGGAGCACGCAGCAGGGACGAGAAGGAGGAGGGGGAAACGGAGGGGAAGGAGGGAGGCGAGGGGAGAGGGGGATTATCCCACGCGGCAGAACAGGAGAATGATGATGGACGATGATGATGACGCTGATGGGACGATGAGGAGGAGGAGGAGGAGGAGGAGGAGGGAGGAGGAGGCAGGAGGAGGAGGGGAAGGAAGATGGTGAAGGCCGTTGCTGTACCGCCGCCGTCGCCGCACTGCCTCGGCGGATTGTCCTTACCCCTCGGTTCCTTGTTCCCACCCCAGGGTCCAGCTCAAGGACGGTGTGCGCGCTCCGTCTTCCCCCCCATCGTCAGTTCGTCCGTCGCCTCTCGTCATCCGCCAGCCTCCTCTCGCCCCCCGCCGCCCCCCTCCCCCTGTCCCTCCTACCCGCGCTGTCCACGCCTCCTCCTCCTCCTCTCTCCTCCCTCACTCCTCCCCCCCCCGCTCCAACTCTCCTCCAACTCCTCCAGGTCTTTCCCTCCCTCCCCTCCTGTTCCTCCTCCCCTCACTGCAACTACCCTCCGCCTCCCCACCTCCATCCAAATCATCAGCACTCCTCCTCCTCCTCCTCCTCCTCCTCCTCCTCCTCCTCCTCCTCCTCCTCATATCTCTCCTCCTCCTCGCGCACTGGCGCCCACGCCTGGAAATGCCCCTCGCTCCTCTTGGGGACGACCCAGGACGACGGCACGGTCTGCTCGGAGCCGCGATTGCCCCCCCTCTTCCCGCACGCCACGCTGCGGGCTGGTAGACTCATAGTGTCCTTCTGGAAGATCTGCTGCACCCACTCGCTCATCCAACCGTTCCGAGGGACTGTCTTCTTGTTCACCGACCGACTCGCCACTGTGCCGTATTCCGGGTCTGCTCGAGAGTCGTGCACGTCGTCGCGACGTAGGTTGCAGATCAAGTCCACCCTCTCGAGGAGCATGAGGCCCAGGGCGAACGCCGCGGCGTGCGGCATGCCGGCCACCAGGGCCAACGCGCCGAACACGACCGGGAACTCGTCCTGCGTCAGCGCAACGGCTGCGCCGCGAGCGCCGCCGCCGCTGCGCGTCGCGGCGGTGCGCGCATGGGGTTCCATGGCCCCGGCCCGAGGAACTGGCCCGACGGGCAGACCTTGAGACGAAACGGCGGCGGGGAGGCGGACATGAGGGGGAGTGATTTATCTAGTGGCCTTCGGCCCACCCCGCCACCGCGCCCGGGTTGTAGGTCGGGGGCCCGGGGCCTCTGGGAGGGCTCGTGGGGATCTCTTGGGGGCCCCGTGTGAGTCTCCCGGGGCCTCCTTGGGGGCCTCTTGGGCGCCCCTGGGGGCCTCCTGGGGGGCATGCCCCAAGGGGGAAAAAGGGAGGGGAGGAAGCAACAAAACCAAACAATGCGTAGCTTCTCCTATTTATCGGCACTTAGAGACGACCGGGATGGAGAAAAAGGAGGGAGGGCTTCGTGGAACGCACTTGGTATAGCCGGGCTTCTACGGAAACCTCCATGCCTGGCTTTACGTGGCGGCCAGGAGGCAACAGGAGGCAACCGGCCTCGTGGGGCTCTTGGGGCCATCTCGGAGCGGAACGCTCGAAATGCCCGTTCGGGGTTCCCCCTCTTGGGGCCGTCTTGGGGGCCTCTTGGGCCGTGTTGGCGCCTTCTCTTAGGGGTCTCTTGGGCTAATTATTCTGGGGGCCTCTTGGGGGCCTCTTGGGCGATTTTGGGGCGTCGGGGAGCCGAAAGGGCGAGAACTCCCAAATCTGTCAAAACTAGTGAAATCTGCGAATCTTGCCTCTTGGGACCCTCTTGGGATTGCTCTCGGAGGCCTCTAGGGGCGTCTGGGAGGCGTCTTGGGCCGTCTGGAGGCCATATTCGGCGTCTTGGAACGATGTTTCGGCGACTCGGGGCCCTCTTGGGCCGTCTTGGGGGCTTCTTGAGGCCCTGGACTCGTTGCGGGGCCCTCCCAACTCCGAAAAAGGGAACACTTGCCGGGGCCTGGGAAAGGGAAAGCCACGGGATGGCCCAAGAAATTTAAGAATCTGGGGCCCGGGCCCCTGAACACTCCATCATTAGGACTGACTGAGGACTACAAGGGACCTGAGGACACTACAACTCGTGCCTCGCGGCACGGTGGCGGATGTGGAGCAGGAGAAAGAGCGGGAGCAGCAGCAACAGCAACAGGAGCAACACCAGGAGCAGGACCACGAGCAGGACCACGAGTAGCACGAGCAGGGGCACGAGAGGAGGAACGAGGAGGAGGAGAAAGAGGAGAGAACAGGAACAGTGAGAAAGGAAGAGGAGGAGGAGGAGGAGGAGGAGGAGGAGGAGGAGGAGGGGGAGGAGGGGGAGGGGAAGGGGGAGGGGAGGGGGAGGAGGAAGAGCATGACGAGGAGAAACAAAGACAATGACGATGATGACGATGATGATGATGACGATGACGATGACGATGACGATGACGATAACGATGACGATGACGATGATGATGATGATGATGATGATGATGATGGTGACGATGCTGATGGTGATGATGGTGATGATGGTGATGATGGTGATGACGACGATGATGATGATGATGATGATGATGACAAATATGGTGATGATGATGATTATGATGATGATGAGAATGATGATGATGATGATGATGATGATGATGAGGAGGAGGAGGAGGAGGAGGAGGAGGAGGACGATGATGATGATGATGATGATGATGATGATGATGATGATGACGACGACGATGAGGAGGAGGAGGAGGAGGAGGAGGAGGAGGAGGAGGAGGAGGAGTACGACGACGACGACAAAGACGACAATGACGACGACGACGACGAGGACGACGACGGGAAGGAGGGGGACAAGGAGGAACAGGCAGGGAATGGGAGAGGGAAATATGGGGGAGGGAATGGAGGGGAGGGGGCTGAGGGAGGGAAAATGGGAGGGAGCGAGAACGGAGGGAGGGGAGGAGAGCGCGCTCCAGGCGTTCGCGTGCCTGGACGCCGCAAACCGTCCGACCGGGAGGGGAGGGGGGGAGGAGGAGGCGGGAAGGGAAGGGGAGGAGGAGGAGGAGGCGGAGGAAGAGGAGGAGGAGGCGAGGGGGACGGAGGAGGAGGGAGGAGAGGACGGAGGAGGAGGAGGAGGAGGAGGAAGAAAAGGGAGGAGGGGAGGAGGAGGAGGAGGAGGAGGAGGAGGAGAAGGAGGAGAGGGGACTGGGGAGGCGGACGAGGAGGAGGAGCAGAAGCAACAGCAGCAGGAGCAGCAAGAGCAGCAGCAGGAGCATCAAGAGCAGCAGGAGCAGCAGAAGCAGGAGGAACAGCAGGAACAGCAGCGACAACGGCATCGGCGGCGGCAACGCCGGGAGGGGGGGCGGCGGCAGCGACAACCCCCTTCCCCTCCCTCCCTCCTTCCCGCCCTCCCTCCCTGCCCCCTCCCTCCATCCTTCTATTCCTTCCTGTCACCCGCCCATCCCCTCCCTCCCTCCTTCCCTCATCCCCCCCTCGTTCGCCCTGGCCCCCGCATCGATCCGCTTAGCGTCGGCGAGGGGGTGGACAGCCCTCCCCCTAGCGGGGGCGAGGGAGCGGACGGCCCCTCTCTTGTTCCCTCCGCCCGGCGACGCCGGCTGACGGGGCGAATTCGTTCGAACACGAAGTGAGAACTCCTTCGTGCAAGCACGGTTTGGGGAATATGCAAGGATGTGAAAATATGACGTTGGCACCAATTGTTGTGATTTACGTATGATGCGTGCACGGTTCTCTATATAAGGAAGACAAGAAGTGTGCGTGTACTTCATTGAGCACTATACATCAATGCCGATATGTGATCATTCGTATCATCGTCCTCGTTATCCTCCTCCGCCTGATGAGCGGTGCGAACGAGACCATCGCATACCAAAACCCGATTGTCTTGAAACCCGAATAGAGGGAACAACCGTTCCAAGCAGGGGGCCGCAGCCCGGGTCCCGGCCCCGGCCGTGGCCCCAGCCTCGGCACCGGCCCCAGCTCTGGCCCTGGCCCTGGCCCCAGCCGCGGCCCCAGCCCAAGCCCCAATAGAGCCAAAGAGGCTCTCAAGAGAGCCCCAAAAAAGGCTCCCGAACGTCAGCGTCGTCGTCGTCGCCGCTGCCGCCGCCGCCGTCGTCGCCGTCCCCCTTCAGGGTCGACGGCACCGGCCGCGAGGCATTCTCAATAATGAGCGCGATGCCCAGCAGCGGCAAAGTGTGTCCAAAACCGACAGCGGCGGGTTGGGACTGCGAAACTTCGCCTCAAGCTGACAACGTCCATGGCAACACCGACAGCGAATCCTGCTGAAGTGGCAGGAACTGCTTTCGGATTTCGTCTACACTCTTTTCGTACCTGTCTCAGTCCTGCAGAACCTGGGGTCAGAGGCAGGATCAGTCAGCATCGAATCGGAAATCAGATCGGATCGGAATGTGTGTCGGATCGGGCTGCATCGAGACGGGGTCAAAATCAAATCGGATCGCCTGCACCAAGACCTTCAGCATCGCCGTGTAAGCCTCGGACAGCATCTCATCGTGGGTACATCGAAATCGAATCGGATCGGGGAGGTGATCGAATGGGAATCGACTCGTCAATGATGATGATATTGATGATGATGATGATGATGATGATGATGATGCTGAAGATGATGATACTGATGATGATGATGCTGATGATGATGGTCGTGGTGGTGATGATGAGGATGAGGCTGAGGCTTATGATGAGGATGAGGATGAGGATGAGGATGGGGATGATGATGCTGATGATGATGCTGATGATGGTGATTGTGATGATGATGCTGACGATGATTGTGATGGTGATGATGACGATGATGATGACTGTGAATGCTGATACTGACTATTACGATGATGATGAAGATGAAATTGAAGATTCATATGATGTGTTGATGATGATGATGATGCTTGTTGTGCCGATGATGATGGTGATGAGGATGACGATGATGATGGTGATTATGATGACGACGATGGTGATGGTGATGGTGATGGTGATGGTGATGGTGATGGTGATGGTGATGGTGATGGTGATGGTGATGGTAGCGAGAAGTGACGGATGATGAACGAGGTATGACAAAGTATGAATGATGAATGGTGGTTGATCGATGTTGACGGAGATCTGACGAATAACTGTGATGATGATGATGCGGATGTTGATGATTACGCTGATGATGATGATGATGATGATAATGATGATGATGATGATGCTGATTGCTATGATGATGCTGATGATCAGGGTGATGGTGGTGGTGGTGATGGCGATGGGAATGGTGATCGTAATGGTTATGGCCTGGTGATGGTAATGATGATGGTGATGATGATGGTGATGGTGATGATGCTGAAGATAATGATGGTGCATGATGATGGTGGTGGTGATGATGAGTGCGACGACGAGGAGGATGATGATGGCGACTGGTGCTGTGCTGCTGCGCTGTCTCTTGCCCGTATCGAATCGCATCGAAATGGGCCCAAATGGACCCTGGCCGGAGGCGGAAGCGAGGGAAGGGCATCGGCACCGGCAAGCTCTTCCTCCCCCCGAGCGCGCGGGGCCGAGGCCGAGGCCAGCGGGGGCGCACACCGCGCGGCGGAAGACGCGCTGGGAGCGCTCGAGCAGCACCTGGAAAGGGCGCTGGCTGCGCACCGACACCGGCCCTTCGAGAAACAACAGATGGCATGCGGCGGGTTCGTATCGTGGCGACTTGCGCTGTGGTTTCAATGCGGGGATCGCTCAACCATGAACGATCGATAATTTCCGAAACGTCGGGTCGTTCAACGATGGTCGGGGGCTGCCAGCGGCGTTCAACGTTGAACGCTGGGCCGCTGGGCGGCGGGGTCGCCGCTGGTCGGCACGGCGCGGACCTGCCGTAAACATGAACATTCGTGGGTCCGCTCGGGCTTCTTGGATCGGCGACGGAGCCCCTGGCGCGCTCCGCGCGCCAGGGATGGGGGTCCATCGCCGATGCAGGAAATTGTGTGGAACTCCGGATGATCTTGTTTGTCTATTTCCTGCTCCCCGAATGTGGACACAAGTCTCCGACGGCATGTTTTTTCAATCTGGGCGTCTTTCCTTTCATGTCGGCCTCTGGGGCCGTCATCGGGCGTCGAAACCAGTGGATCTGGGATGCCAAACTGTCCCCAGGGAATGGGTCGAGAGGTCTCTGGAGCCTCGGATCCAATTATCCCGGCAAAGCAACCTAACAGCGATGTGTATAAGCATATCTGGAAGCATTCCCCTTAAGATTCAGGTGAGAATCCAGTTGTAGAATTCTTCGGTTCTCGCAGTCGCAGTCGCATTCGCAATGACAGTCGCAGTGGCAACGGCCTTAGGATCCAATGAAATCCTAAGGATTCCTCGGGATTCCTAAGGCATCCTTAGGCATCCTTAGGAATCCATTTAGGAAACCTTAGGAATCCTTAGGAATCCTGATTCCCAGGGATTCCTACGGATTCCTAAGGATTCCTGAGGAATCCCAAGGATTCCTAAGGATTCCTGAGGATTCCTGAGGATGCTTAACTATGCCTACGGATTCCTAAGGATGCCTACGGATTCCTAAGGATTCCTAGGGATTCCTAAGGATTCCTATGGATTCCTACGGATGCCTCAGCCTGCCTCAGTTTCAGCCTCAGCCTCAGCCTGCCTCGGCTTGCCTCAGCCTCAGCCTCAGCCTGCCTCGGCCTCAGCCTCAGCCTGCCTCAGCCTCAGCCTCAGCCTGCCTCGGCCTCAGCCTGCGTCAGCCTCAGCCTCAGCCTGCCTCAGCTCAGCCTCAGCCTCAGCCTCAGCCTCAGCCTCAGCCTCAGCCTGCCTCGGCTTGCCTCAGCCTCAGCCTCAGCCTGCCTCGGCCTCAGCCTGCCTCGGCCTCAGCCTGCCTCAGCCTCCCCTCCTCCCCCCCCCTTCCCCCCCCCATTCAGCCTCACCTTGTCTCAGCTTCGGCCTGCCTCGGCCTCATCCTCAGCCTCAGCCTCAGTCTCAGCCTCAGCCTGTCTCGGCCTGAGCCTGCCTCGGCCTCGGCCTCAGCCTGCCTCAGCCTCAGCCTCAGCCTGTCTCAGCCTCAGCCTGCCTCAGCCTCAGCCTCAGCCTCAGCCTGCCTCGGCTTGCCTCGGCCTGCCTCAGCCTGCCTCAGCCTCAGCCTCAGCCTCAGCCTCAGCCTGCCTCAGCCTCAGCCTGCCTCAGCCTCAGCCTGCTTCAGCCTCAGCCTGCCTCAGCCTCAGCTCAGCCCTCAGCCTCAGCCTCTCAGCCTCAGCCTGCATCAGCCTCAGCCTCAGCCTCCTCAGCCTCAGCCTCAGCCTGCTCAGCCTCATCAGCCTGCCCCAGCCTCAGCCTCAGCCTCAGCCTCAGCCTCAGCCTGCCTCAGCCTGCCTCAGCCTCAGCCTCAGCCTGCCTCGCCTCAGCCTGCCTCGGCGTGCCTCAGCCTCAGCCTCAGCCTGCCTCGGCCTCAGCCTGCCTCGGCCTCAGCCTGCCTCAGCTCGGGCATTCAAAATATGGCACAGGACTGGTGTTCTGGGAACACGAAGATCACGAAGTTGCCCACAGCTGGCTCTGGGCAATCAGAATATGGTATAGGAATGGTGTTCTGGGAGCACGAAGGTCACGAAGTGGCCCACAGCTGGCTCCGGGCAATCAAACTATGTTACAGGAATGGTGTTCTGGGAACACGAAGAACACGAAGTGGCCTACAGTTGGCTCCGGGCATTCAAAATGTGGCCTGGGAATGGTGTTCTGGTGGCTCCGGGCAGTCAAAATGTGGCTCCTGGCAGTCAAAATGGGGAGTCCCCGGGTTCCCCGGCTTCTCCCGGCACCCGCCCAGACCCCCCTGGGGAGTCAAGATGCTCTCTTTTGAGACCACTAGAAATTATCAGTCTTCGCTGTTAAATAAAAAATCACATCAGCGGCTGCGACGAAAAGCCAGCCCTGCGCAAAAGGGCGGACTGCTGGGGAGCCCGCGTAAAAACACGACATAGGACCCAGGGATCCCGACGATCCTGATCCCAGGATCGGTTCGATTATCTTCGGGACGCGCGCTGGCGCCAACGCGCGCTTGTCCACAAAGCCTTCCGATGCGACGCATGCTGTGCAATGAAGGCCGACGCGGGCTGCGTGCCTAGAGGACACCCAAAGGGGTTAAGAAAAAATGGGGTCCAAGGATCGCGCCGAATTCAATATGCATCGCCGATGCATTGGCGACGCATCGGCGACGTCGGCGATGCATCGGCGACGCGGGGGTGGAGAAAACCAGGCTCCACATCGCGTCGCATCGGCGATGCGGCGCGATCCGCCGACTCTGTCTACTCGGACCCCACGTGGGGAGGCCTGGAGTGCTATCGGCGGACCTGAACGGGGTGAACACAGATGGGGCCAACAATTTCTGATCGGCGGCGCCTTGGATCCAATTTGCGGTTGTGGCTACGACAGGGCTGCTGCGGAGCGAATTAAGCACAAAGGCGGCGAGGAAGGCCGGGAGGGAAAGGGGGGAGGACCGTGGACGGCTGAAAGCCCCCAGACGTTCCCCAGGACCGGTTTTTCATCCGGAGCCGTTCTTTGACAGTTCGGGGCTCTCGCGAGGGCCCCCAGAGGCCGAAGACAACGAAAAGCCTCCGTGCCGAATATTTCCATACGCTAGAAGTCTGAGGACGTCGTCGACGTCTTCGTCCTTGTCGTCGACGTCGTCCTCCGTAGCCATTTTGGCTCAAGCTGGCTCGAACCCCCAGGCGGGCGGCGCGGGCACGATTGCTGCGGGAGGCGCCACTGGAGGGCGCCAAGCGGCGGCGACGAGGAGGGAGAGAAGGGCCTGGGCCAGGCGGCGCGGTGGTTGAGGGCGAGGGCCTCGCGGACCGTTTGTCGGCCTGCGTGCCCGCGCTCGCTGCCATGCTGGAAGGGCGCAGATCGACGGCGATGCAGAGGCTGCGGCGCAACGTCGCGCTGCACGCGGCTCGGGTGCCGCGGCGGCTGGGCCAGGCCCCAGCGGCCGCCCTGCGGGAGGCTGCCAAGGGGCCCAGGCTCGGGGCTGGCGTGGATGCAGGCCGCGGAGGCGATGACGTGGAGTCGGGCGAGCAGGACTTCGAGATGGAGGTATGCGTGGCGCAACTGGGGGCCGCGGCGTGCAAGGACCGCTGGCGGTCGGCAGTGCCGCGGGAGGCGCCGAGCCCTGGCGCCGATGTGCAGGCGATGCTGGACTGGCTGGCGGTGGATGGAGCCACCACGGAGAAGAAGCAGACAAGGAGGTGCAGGTATTCGGCCAGCTCGACCTCGAGAGTGGAAACTGAGGGGCACGTGCTCTGGGCGCTCGCGCCGGGGCTGTGGCTGGAGCCGGACACGCACCCGCAAGCCGTGGCCTTCGCTGACGGCCTGGAGGCGGGCTGGAGGCTGGCGGAGCGCAGCGCCGTGGCGGGCGCGGAAGAGAACGCGGACACCTCGGACGATGGGGCGAACGACGACGAGGACGAGCGGCAGGTCAAGGCGGGGATCGACGTCGGGGCGGCGACGGAGTTGGATGGCTTCGGCAAGACGGAGGACTCGGAGGACGAGCTGGTAGGCGTGAAGGACGTCGAGACGATCGTCGTAGACGCGGACGTCGGCGGTGAGTTCGGCGGGAGCGCCTCGGGCGACCTTGGCGCTGCGGGGGGCTGCGGGCTCAGTGGCGGCGACGTGCACGGCAACGGCGGGCTCGACGTGAGCCTCCTGGGCGAGCTCGGCGCCACGGCGGGGAGCGAGCGCGGGAGCGACTTCAATGACAAGAACGACAGCGACGTAGAGTCGGAGGAGAGCGAGATCCGCTTCGCGGGGGTCCAAGTGGAGAAGAGCGTGGCCGTGCCGCGGACGCTGCACGAGGATCCGCTGGCAGTGGCTGACAGGCTCATCGCGGAGCACCAGGCGCGCGTGGAGGCGAAGGCGGCCAGCCGATTGGCAAGCATGGGGCGGTGGCGGTTCGCCTAGCCCCGAGGAGAGGAGCGCGGGGCCTCGACGGTGGTGGCGGGGCCGCCCAGCCGTCGAGGCGAGGAGGCCTGGGGTGGTGGTGGGTTCGCCTAGCCCCGAGAGGCAATGGCCAAGGCCTGAGAGGGCCCGCGCTGTGCGCCCACTGCGCGAGCGCGGCGCTGCCCCGAGGGGACCCCGTCGAAAAGCGTCGAAAAGCGTCGACGTCGTCCTCGTCGTCGCCTCAGACGAGGCGCCTCGGCCCCGCCCGCGCCGCGTCGGCGCAGCGCCGAAACCGCGCCCTCCTTGGAGCAATGCCGAGGGGGGTCACTACTGTCCTCGAGACAACGCCATCTCCCGGAAGAAGTGGGTGCCCAAGATCCGCCACCGCGCTTGCAGCGGCAGGTGTGTGTCGGGCCCTTTCGCTTTTTGCGAAGCAGTGATGCCCCCCCCCCCCCGACGGATCGAGCCCAAGATGCGTTTAGTTGTCACCAAATCCCTGCGTTGTTGGCCTTCCAAGCGGAAAATGTGCCCACATACGAAATGTGGCGAGAGAGGTTCCATGGATCCTCCACTGTCCCAAGCGCTCGCCATGGCCACAGCGGGTCTAGAAGGCCCCCAAACTGGCCAAGAGGGCCCCAGAGG
Source organism: Prorocentrum cordatum (assembly GCA_963575745.1). Classification (NCBI taxonomy): domain Eukaryota; class Dinophyceae; order Prorocentrales; family Prorocentraceae; genus Prorocentrum; species Prorocentrum cordatum. The sequence continues at coordinate 418,918 of CAUYUJ010000325.1, forward strand.
CCCCCAAGACGCTCCAGGGGGACCCCGAGTCGCCGAAAGATCGCGCCAAGACGTCCTGGATGGCCGGGAGACGGCCCGAGAAGTCTCCGTGCCTCCCCAAGAGGCCCCCAAGAGGTCTCCAAAGAGGGCCCCAAGAAGCAGAAATCGTCCCTTTCCCTTCGGGTAAACGCTCATGTTTAGCAGACTCGCATCTTGAGCTTTCACAACAACCAAGACGACCCAAGACGCCCCAAAGATCTGTCCGAAACGGCCCAAGAGGTCCCGAAGAACGCTCCCTAACAATCCAAAAATGCCCAGAGACGGCCCAAGAGGCCCGTCTTGACGAGCCCAAGAGAGGGCCCGGAGAGGGGTCAAACGAAATTTCAAGCCTTCGGCCCAAGGAGGCCCCCAAAGACTCTCAAGAGGCCTCCAAAATGCCCCAAGAGGCCCTGGGGAGGCCCCCGGGCCCAGCACGAGCCCAAAGCTCCCTCCAAGGCGCCCCCGAGAGGCCTCCAAGATTTCTCCAAGAGGCCCCCGAAGAAGTCCCAAAACTGCCTCCAAGATAAGATGCCTCCAAAACGCTTTCTTCTGAACGTAATTGTTGCAAACAAGAATGTGTTCCTTGATTCTACATCTTCAACCGTCTCGAGGCGTGAGGCGATTGAACACGCTCTCACAGGCCCCCCTCGTCCCTATGGGGTGCGCGAGCGCACAGCAGCTACGCGACCGACTGCTTCTTCTTAGCGTGACTTCGGGCGAGAGCTCTGGCACAATGAAAGCACCCCAAAATTCTCCTGCCGCTACGACCCACGAGAACGCGGTAATGAATTCGCCGGCCCAACGGGCCAGAGGCGTGCGAAGATCTCTGGAAACTGCTGAATAATACTTCCTACTTCGCGCACGCGGGGCGGCCCCTGGGCGTCCCCGGACGAACAGTACCCCGGGCGATCCCCGGCAGGGTTGGGTCAGAGATGCTTTTCCTCCTGGGCGCCGCCCCCGTGGCCCTCCAGAGAGCCCCAAGAAGGGCCACGAGGCCGCCAAGAGCCCTCCAAGATGGTTCAAGAGTGCTCCGAGATGCCACACGATCGTTCCAAGACGCCAAGATGGCCCCCAGACGCCCCAAGAGGCCTCCAAGAGCACTCCCCAGATTGCCCCAAGAGGCAGAATTCATTACTTTTCCTTAGGTTGGCCTGATTTTGGCGTGTCCATCTTTTCGGCTTCCCGACGCCCCAAGACGGCCCAAGAGGCCCCCAAGATCGCCCCAAGAGTGCCCAAGAAGGTCCCAAGAAGGCCCCAAGATGGCCCAAGAGGGCTCCAAGACGGCCCCAGAGGCATCCAAGACGGCCCAAGAGGGGGCTCAGAGGGGCCCCAGAGGGCCCCAAGCGATGCCCCAAAGGGGGAACACAAAACAAACTTCGAGCCCTCGGCCTTAAGAAGCCCCCAGGAGGCCTCAAGAGGCCCCTGAGAGGCCCCCAAAGCCCCCAAGAGGCCCTCAGGAGGCCCCCAATCGACGCTGACGAGAACCCCCAGCGGCCCCAAGAGGCTCAGTCATGCGAAATGGGCCGGCGGAATGAGCGAAGCGATTCAATAACTTCACGCCTCACACGGTCTTCGCGCTGTCGATGTTATGCAGGGGCTCGTGTGGCGATGTTCGCGGTCTCTTGGCCGAGCTATGGTCGCAGTGTCGGAGTATTCGGCCGTTCAGTGAAGCTTATGAGAGCTTCTTGGGGAGCTCTTGGAGGTCAATGGACCGAAGGAGCCTGTGGGCCCCTTTGGGGGGGCTCCTGGGGGTCCCTTAGGGTGCTCTTGGAGTTCTCTGGGGAACATCTGAGGTTTCTTGTGAGTCGTTTTGGGTGGCTCTGAATCCTTCCGAAAACGATTCCACGTCGACGTTGGTTCGGAGACCCTGCCAAAACCAACTCATGATGATGGCCTGCCAGGCTGGTCTGCCGTGCTGGTCAGTCGACCTAGTCTGCGCCTCAGGCGTATGATGGACCTTGTGGGTCGTCGAGGGCTCTGGGGGCTCTCTTCAAAACTTTGAGGAGCTCTTGCGAGCTTGGAAAGAACTGTTCGGAGCCTGATGGGAACCCCGTCGAGGGTTCTTGAGCACTCTTGGACTTCCTGGGCAGGTTTCGAGAAGCTCCCTAGGGCCATCTTGGCGCCATGTGGAGCCACCAAGGAGCTCTCCAAGACCATACGGGAGACTCTGGCCCACAACTGCCTTGCCTGCCTCGACCGGCTGCTGCCAGGCGGCGGATATATGCGGCACTGCCACTGGATTAGGAGGCAACTCCTGGGAGGTCGTCAGAACGATTAAAGCCTAGTAAGCAAGCCCGATTAAATCCGCCGGCCCCCTTGTGGGGCCACCAGGCTGTAGGAGCGGGATTCGCAGTTTCCTGTACCAGTTGTAGCTTGCAATTTCCAGTGTTACAGTTCTGCTTCTTGCCGGTTACTGTAACTAGTTGATTGACCGCGCGAGGGGGGGGGAGGCCCAAACCAGATATTTAGCACCTCCTGGGCGCGTTGTCTGAATTGCTGGGGAAGCTCGAAATCGACACCCCTCACGCAGATCCGCGGGGTCAGGGTCCAAAAACACAGGGGATTTGCAACATTTCTGAAATTCGGTGCCACCCCTCACGCAGATCCGCGGGGTCAGGGTCCAAAAACACATGGGATTTGCCACATTTCTGAAATTCGGTGCCACCCCTCACGCAGATCCGCGGGGTCAGGGTCCAAAAACACATGGGATTTGCCACATTTCTGAAATTCGGTGCCACCCCTCACGCAGATCCGCGGGGTCAGGGTCCAAAAACACAGGGGATTTGCCACATTTCTGAAATTCGGTGCCACCCCTCACGCAGATCCGCGGGGTCAGGGTCCAAAAACACATGGGATTTGCCACATTTCTGAAATTCGGTGCCACCCCTCACGCAGATCCGCGGGGTCAGGGTCCAAAAACACAGGGGATTTGCCACATTTCTGAAATTCGGTGCCACCCCTCACGCAGATCCGCGGGGTCAGGGTCCAAAAACACATGGGATTTGCCACATTTCTGAAATTCGGTGCCACCCCTCACGCAGATCCGCGGGGTCAGGGTCCAAAAACACAGGGGATTTGCCACATTTCTGAAATTCGGTGCCACCCCTCACGCAGATCCGCGGGGTCAGGGTCCAAAAACACAGGGATTTGGCACATTTCTGAAATTCGGTGCCACCCTTCACGCACATCCATCGCAAGGCGTGGTAACCCAAACTGCGAGAACTCCCTCGGCCCTTTAATCGCAAGGTGTGGTAACCAAGCCCGTAAACCATACACGTCTTACCAATCGCCAGGTGTGGTAACCCCTCTTGTGATCAGTTGGTTTTGCTGATTGCGAATCGGCTTCGCATGAAGTTTCGATACTGCTTCACGACAGCGCCAAGGCCTCATGACTTAGCTCTTCCATGGCCCATTCTCCGAGAGAGGGGGCCGGCGGCAGGGGGCGAAGCCCTTACGGATTATCCCAGTGCGACCCTACCTAGGAGTTGGAGAATCTAGGAAAGCACATCTACATCTACACCGACAGCTACCTGAACATCTACACCTACATCTACATCTACATCAATATCAACAGCGAGACTCACATCTACACCTACATCCACACATACATCTACACCTACATCTACATCTACATCTACATCTGCACCTACATCCACATCTACACCTACACCTACAGCTACATCTACATCTACACTGTCGTATTGGTGTTGTGGTTGCGTTGCATGATATGCCATGTTATGCTATGATTGGCTATGCTATGCTATGCTATGCTATGGTGTGTTAATACTGCGCTGCGCTATGCTGCGCTGCGCTAAGCTAAGGTAACTTAAGCTATGCGTCGCCATGCTATGCTAGGCTATGCTGCGCTATGCTATGATATGCTGCGCTATGATATGTTATGCTAGGCTATGATATGATATGTTATGCTGCGCTATGTTATGCTATACTGCGCTATGATATGCTGCGCTGTGCTATGCTGTGCCATGATTTGCTGTGCTATGCTATGCTATGCTGCGCTGTGCTATGCTAAGCAATGCTGTTGCACTGTGCTATGCTATGCTATGCTATGCTGGGCTATGCTATGCTATGCTATGCTTGGCTATGCTACGCTATGCCATGGTGTGCTAATGCTGCGCTGTGCTATGCTGCGCTGCGCTAAGCTAAGGTAAGCTAAGCTATGCAAAGCTGAGCTAAGCTAAGCTAGGCTAGGCTAGGCTAGGCTAGGCTAAGCTAAGCTAAGCTAAGCTAAGCCAGGCCAAGCCAAGCCAAGCTAAGCTAAGCTAAGCCTAGCTAAGCTAAGCTGAGCTAGGCTAGGCTAGGCAAAGCGGGGGATCCTGGGGGAACCGCGGGGCGGATGCCGGGGGAACCGCCCGGGGCGAGGAGCACTGCCCGCCCCTGTAAGCTTATACAGTAAGAACCCTTCTAGGCAGAGCCCAGGTAGGGAAATACACTTAACCGAAATAGGCCGGATTCAGCTTGGGGCTCCCGTTCGAGCCAGCACCCCCCCAACAACGCACACCCAGACCCCCCAGAATTCCACCCCGAGAACTCTGGGGGTCACATCGGTATGGGTATGGGTGCTAATTGTCAGCTCGTGACTCGTGATGATCACCCTTGGCACTGCCCGTCCGGCTCCGCCAACGCGAGCCGCGCGGCTGACTTACAGTTGTCGGAAATGCACCCCGAACGATGCGAACAAATATGGCGCAAATTCACGCCTCCGAAATCCGCCACCGTGCCACTGCAGCACGATGTAGATTGTCACCAGTTCCTTTGCTCAAACCTCTGAGCCTCAATTCTCAATACTGAACATTCTTCAGCGGCCCAGACCTACTGCTCTCAAACATTGCTTGGTCCAATCAGCAGGGCACCGCTCCGCGAATTGGCCTCAAATCATGCGTCCAGAGCGTGGTTGGCCCCAGTTAGCGGAGCGCCGCTCCGCTAGAGGCGGCGCTCTGCAAATTGGCCAACAAGCTAAGATTTCCCATAGCCTCGCCCCGATTAGCGGAGCGAGCTCCGCCAATGTGCTGAGACTCTCCAATCTCCAAATCAGCTCACAATCCCACGACATCCCAACCCACAACCCAGGCCCAGTGGGGGATAGGCCGAAGGCCATTAAATCCGCCGACCCCTGTTGGTATACTCGTCTTGGTTTGGATTCTTGTTTCCCACAAAACTCCCCCCTGGGGATTCGGCCCAGCCCCCAGCCACCCGGAAGGCTTGCCCACAGGTGGCTGCAAGCGGCTATTCCGCTCCAGATGGCTCAAAGAAGGCCCAAGATGGCCTCCAAGATGGCTAAGATGGCCTTCAAGATCGCCCTAGATGGTCCAAGATGGCCTCCGCGACGGCCCAAGAACGTTGAAGATGCCTCAACGATTGCCCAAGAATCCTCCAAAAGGGCCCAATATGGCCTCAAGATGACGGCAGGCGGCTCAAGGCCCGAAGAGGCCAACATCAGTGATTTTCAGTAGGTTTGTAGAGGATTTCGGCAGTTGCTTCATTTAGGCCTTCCGACGGCCCGAGACGGCCCAAGAGGCCCCAAAACGGCCTCAAGAGGGCTCCAAGATGGCACAAGTGGCCCCCACGACGCCCAAAATGGCCTCCAAGACGGCCCTGCAAGAGGGCCCCAAATCGGCCAAGAGATACCCCCAAGACGGCTTCCAGCGGCGTGAGACGGGCCAGGAATACCATCAGACGGCCAAAAGGGCCCCCGAGAAGCCCCAAAATGCCCCCAAGAGGCCCAAGGAGGCCCCCAAGATGCCTCCATGAGGCTCCCACGAAGCTGTCAGGAGGCCCCAAGGGCGCCCCCGGAGGCTCCCAAGACGCCCCCTCCTCCTCCTCCTCCTTTTCCTCCTCCTCCTTTTCCTCCCTCTCCTTCTCCTCCTCCTCCTTCTCCTCGTCCTCCTCCTCCTCCTCCTCCTCCTCCTCCTCCTCCTCCTCCTCCTCCTCCTGAGTTGCCCCGCCATCCTCCCCCAAAAGTTCCCCGAAGGGTTTCCACAACGGCAGGGGGAACACATGGTCAGATAGTTTGGCAGAACTCTTGCCACAACGCTCGGCCACATGGGCGACTCCAAAAGGCAGGGGAGGGCGGTGATTCGCCGTAGGCGTCATCGATCCGCCGCCCCCCGTTGATTTATCACCAGGCGGCCCAGCGCGCTGAATGTCTTATGGTTTCTCCCCACCCGACAAGTTGAGGTCGTTAGATTTTAAAAGCTGACCTCCCAGCCCGCCCCCCTTGTATACCGCGGCCGCCAGATCGCCAGGCCCCCGATAATCCCGAGTGGTCCCATCACCCCCTGCCCTGCATACCGCGGCCGCCAGATCCCCAGGCCCCCGATAATCCATGGTGGTCCCGCCCCCCCTCGCCCTGCATACCGCGGCCGCCAAGTCTCCCGGCTCCCGATAATCCATGGTGGTCGCGCCCCCCGCGCCGTCTCGCCCACTCGGCATACTGCGGCCGCCAGATTCCCAAGTCGCCAGATAATCCCTGAAGGTCTCGCCCCGCGCGCCGATTCGCCGACTTTGCATGGTTTCAAAAGGGTTGGGAGGCCCAACCAGCAGCTTCGCCGCAGGCGAATCCCAGCTCCCGCTCTGTTGTACCGTAGTAACGATAGTCCCAGTAGCAGGGGGCGAGCCATCTCAAGCAGTTTTGGCATCGCAAATGGTACACCTCCTGCCGAGGTGTAGTCAGATCTGGGCGGCCGGCCGCTTTGAGCCAAGCAGCCGCGGATGCACGCTCGTTCCCACTCACATGCAACGCCCAGCTCACTTTAGAGTCGGGGGGGAGACGAAGCGTGAACCCGCCGCCTCTATACAGCAGGTACAGCAGCGACTATTATACATAAAAGGCAGCAGAAGAGCGGGGCCGTAAGGAAAGTGGACCCGCACGCAAGTTGCTTTGCCTGCACTATACGGCGCATACGAGTACTCCTCAGGCGGCTACAGAACGAAATGTCTGGCCAGCCCGATAGGGAGCATGACGCTTTAAGTCACGTTTGAAGGACTGTGTACCTCCCATGACCTGTAGGAGCATTTCTCGGTCGATGCTCCTTTTGGTGTGACCGCCCGCAGTCAAATAGCGGGTGTCACACCACTGCATACTGCGCACGATTCCTCGCGCCATTATCTGTCGTATCCGGCTGATGTGTCCTACAAGGGTACACACCCAGTCGGCTTCCTCAAGTCTTTGCTTGACAATGACTTTAAAACAGACTCAGCATCTATGGTCAAAGTGACCTTGATGCTCAGGCCACCCAACTCAAGAATGTATGTCAATTGAGTGGGAGTTAGCGGCCCTGCATGGAACTCGCGCAGGGTCACGATCGTGGGACAACAGTCCTCCAAGTTGTGGGCAGCTGCTAAATGTCCTTGCTGAATAGCTCGAGCAGACCTGCAATCGGCAAAACTTGCAGTGCGCATCGGTCAAGTGAACGACGGGCTTGCCAGATTGCGTCCACGCCGTAGCAGGTTTGCCCCGCGAATATCATTGCCTTTGACTTCGTCGTCGGCGTCTCCACTCAGGCGTCGGTAACCTGAGTCGCCGTGCAAGTCAACCTCGCCGGTAGGGGTCACCGCCTGGTAGACAATCTTCTTAGGACAGGCCTGCACTTGTATATCGGTCGGTTCTTGGACGCGCTGCAGAGACACAACATGCACAATCAAACGCGCCAGGGTGATTACTGCACGCGCCAGTGCGCCTCTCAGGCCAACGAACATGTCTGCAACCATCTTGGATGCCTGAGCGTCAGCGTCGGCGCCGGTAACTTCAGGATGTTGTATAGGACGGAAACGCTTGATGTATTCGTCTTGGCCTAAAGTAACACTGCCGCCCACATCCGTGGTATATCTCACTGCGCAATAGGTGCACGTGCTCGTTGAGTTAAACCTACCAAACGATTATTCTACGCACTTGCCACTTGTCAATCTCTTTGGCCGTACGCAGGTTGCTGCTCGTCTTGAACTCCTCGTCGTAGGACGTGGGTCTGAAATCAAAACGTCTCGTGGTCCTCCTGTGCTTTAGTGGGAAAGGTAGGGGTGCGTCTTTGGTGCCGGTGCCTGGCTTAAGGCGCTGCAAGCAGTGCTTCGACTCGTCGCTGCGTTCGAATCCTGGGGGAGTTCGAAGCACCGTGGCCGATCCAGGCGGCAGAGTAGAACACGCCACGCGCCCCTTTTCACCAGTTGCCTCAGCAAGTTCCTGGTGGGTCAACCCTTTCAGCAAAGCCATGTTGATGTCGGGGGAGGCAATGATCCATTGCTTATTGCACGCTGCCGCGCTCGCGAGCGGTCTCTGGCTCGACCGCCGCGCTGTCACCGAAAAGGCTTCCGCATCAAAGTCTCCAAGGTCTATGGGGCCTCGAGGCACCGAGCGTAATCTGATGGCACGTTCCAGTTCGCCCTTCTCTTTCTTCACGAACTTCCAGTTGTACACAGACCGCGAAGTCATGATGTTTGACGCTTTGGATATTTCTTGTAGTTTGAAGCACTTGTTGTCAAACCATGTCTTGAGTTCAGTGTGTGGGGCTCACGATGCTGTCTCGGGATTCGCCTGGACGTCAGCCTTCGCGACGAGGTCGTCTTCCCTGAAGACCGCGGCTCGCTTTGCAGCGGCGGCAATATATGACCCCGGGCTCCGGGCCCGCGGCCCCCCCCCCCCTCCCCAGATGGCGCGGCCCCAGGATTCCTCGGCCCCCCCCCCCCAGACGGCGCGGCCCCAGAGACGACGACGACCACGACGACGACAACGACGACGACGACGACGGCGACGGCGACAACGACGACGGCGACGACGAGACGACGACGACGGCGACGACCACGACGACGGCGATGGCTGCGGCGGCGACGACGCCGGCGACGGCGGCGACGACGACGACGACGACGACGACGATGACGACGGCGACGACGACGACGACGACGACGGCGACGTGGACGACGACGACGACGACGACGACCTCTAAACCACCACAGAACCACACCACATCCACCGTGGGGGGGGGGCACCGCACCGCAGCACCACGCCACGCCCACCTCTGAACCACCACAGCACCACACCACATCCACAGGGGGGGGAGGGGGGCACGGCAGCGCAGCACCACGCTACGCCCGCAGGGGGGACGGGGGGGACCATCGCGCTGGGGGGGGGGGGGGCAATGGCATCAGCATTGGCGGGGGGGGGGGCAAGCCCTGGGCCATATATACTCGCACGGTGGTCACGCGGTCGGCATCTAATATCCTGCGCTGTTGTTCGGACAGGACCACCTTTGACATTTCTGCCGTGAAGCAGTTTTCCACATATTGTCCATTGTCGTCTGAGTCCTCTCCGCAACTGCAATCTTCGACCATGGAGCACAGTGGGACATGATGCGTCTCCTCGATGTCGGAGTCGCGTGGGTGTTCCCGCTTAGGCAGGTGTCCCCGCTGTTCTTCAGCTACAGTGATCAGCGCACTACTGTCTGGAATCATCTGCATGGGTACTGTGAAAAGATCCTCTAGTGGAGTTGCCTCCAGTAGTTCCCTTTTCATCTCGTAGTTCTGTCCACCGCACTCTCATAATGTGTGCCTCGAGGTCAGCCTCCGATTCCTCGTAAATCGTGGGAAACCGTCCTGCCTCCTGTGGTGGTTCGGATTATGAGGCTTCTCTTGCGGTTCCATCCGGCGTCGGTGCATTCGCTAATTCCGCTCGAACTTTGTCACATCTTGGTCAAAGCCCGCTTGAGGTTTGGTGGACACCAGGCACTGGATGATTCTTGAATGTGCTGTTCCTGATATACCGTCAAATCTTTAGAGCGGTGCCTTCTACTTCATAATAATGAAATTCTGGATTCACATCGTTGTCATAGTGGGACAATGTGCAACTGTCAGCGTAAGCAACTGGAGGTAGCTCATGCATACTCTTGGCTAATCTGACCGCAACTACTTTCTCAATGCGAAAAAAGTTTCTGGCGAGGCATTCTAAAGCCAGAGGTACCTCAGGAGGTAGCGGGCTTGCACTCGTCACTTGAAGCATCCCCTTCTCGGTCGGGACATAGCCAAATGTCATAGCAGGTCCCCCCGGAGGTAAAACGGCCACGAACGTCAACGCTGCCCGTAATGCAGTGTTGTCGGAGCCAATTTCTCTGGCTATCAAAGCTACAAGATAGAGTGAATGTCGTGCATCGCGGCATTGTACCTGAACGTCGCGGTTTCCCACTCGAATGATGACTTGACCCCTCTCGGGATCGATTCTTACGGCTGGGAATGGGCCATTCAGCCTCCCCCGTCGTCCTTCGTGGTTGCGGGGCGACGATGACCAAATGAATCTCCTTCAATGCTGACCGGTGATAGTTGTCTTAGTGCGTAATGCACGATTGGTCTTGGCTACTGAAGTGGCCTGTGTAATACATTCAATGCGTACTTTGCGCATCATCTGTGCGCGGGAATGATCCGACGTTTCCGTCGGCCGTTCGTGATCCAGGATAGGCAAGTCAGGGAGCATTGCCGGTTGCCGTCCAAACAGGGCGTTGCATGGGGACACCTCACTATAGAAGGTGAACGCGTTGGCGGCAAACAAGACCTCATGCAGTAGTCGTGTGACTACAGAAGAGGTGTGTCTAACTTGTTGAGTTCAGCTTGCATGACATGAAGCAGATGGCGCAATATGTCACTTCTGGCTTCGATCGTCGTAGCGTATTGTCCACGCGCACGTATCCTTAGTTCAATGCCCTTTGCCTGAAGGACTGCTTGCGCAGTGTCGTTGTTGAGGGTACCCTGTCCATCGGAGTAGAGTATCTTTGCAAGTCCAAACTGCATCTAGCACTGATGGTATGCATCCAGGATACTGGTCATCGTCTTGTCTGGCATCTCCATTCCAGCCGCATAACGAATGCAACGATCGACGACATGAAGTACATGCTGTTCTTGCTTGTAGAACATAAGGTCACACTCAACTTCTTCGTTGAACTTGCCAGGCAGCGCAGTAGATAGCACAACCGCATGCCCAGGCATGTCCCAAGCCCTGCACCCCCGACATGTGTCACAGACACCTTTAATCGGGTTGCGTCTGACGCTGTCCAGACCTATCTTGGTTAAGACGAGTCTCATCTTAGGCTCTTTCGCATGGAACCAACGCAAGTGTAGCTTCCGCAGCTCGCGTGTTACCACGCTTGGGCCCAGGCTTCGTAAGGTTTGTAGACTAAAGTGTACGTCGGACCTTGATCAGTCTGGAAGTCGTGGTCGTGCAGCAGGGTTACCCGCGGGTGGCGGTGGAGGTGGATATCCTCCTCGCTGTCGGCCACGTCTGACTCTGACATGTGGCAGTCGGCTGTGGCCATCCGAACTCCAAGCTCCACTCGAGGCAGGTTGCCCTGCAGCAGGCTCAGCAGCATGTCTGCCTACTGTAATGTCGTGGCTGCTGGCGCCCGCCGTGGGTCCTGCTCTAGAACTGGGCATTGGTGCTCGTAGCCGCGCAAATGGTGGCGCGGCTTGCGCCTCGGGTGGTGGTGCTGCTGGTTCGGCAACAGCCGGTGGTACCTGTCCGTGATTGTCCGGCAACTTCCAAAGGTTGGCAAACTTGCATTTGCCAGGTGTCCGTCCATGTCCAGGCTTGTTTCGGCCGTGCTTCTTCTCGCAGCTCGGACATTCCCAATGGTAGTCATCCTTATCGTACCACCTGCCATGCTTGGGACTTCTGTCACGTAAAGGAGAACGCATGTTAACATTATCCGCACACGCAAAACATCCTCACCCTCCCGAGGGCGGTCTCGTGATCGAGCCGTCGGGTTGCCGAGGGATAGTTGGAGCGTCCAAATCATATCCCCTCATGTTCGTGACTAGCACGGTGGACGAATAAGGGTGGCCATGACAGGGGTCACGGTTTACCTGGAAAAGATCGCGCGCGATCTGAACTGCGTCGACAAAAAGAGACTGCCTCTTTGAAGTAGAATGTGCAGCCATGGACAGTTCCTTGTTACATACCGACGCATGTTGACGATGACCAGCACATCGTCTTCAAAAGGTGTAAATAGATGGCGGCTGTTGGCCATGATCTCGGTCGGCTTTCGTATCAATACCCCATGGGAATCACGTAAGCCAGTCGTACATTGGTCCAGATGTACCATGCAAGAACCCCGGAAGGTGGCCCACGTGGTCCATGGTGGTATCTGATTCACCCAAGTACCCACTGGTTGCTCTCGTAAATAAAACCGTCAAAGACCGTTCTGACGTATGGCAACCTTACCACAGAACTTGACATATGGAAGATGTTCCTTGTGGTGTTCATGCCAAGTATCAAAACTGCTTTGGGAATTGAAATATGAAGGTAATCCAGTCGGTCTGCACTTGGGTTGTAGTATGACAACATTGACGAAACAAACGTGTTGGTAGTGCATTGCTGCATCCTGGACACCCTTGTTTCCAAGGTCGACGTAGGAGCGTTTGTCGAAGTTTCCCCCGGAAGGCAAACCTCGGCTCAATGCTAGCTGCGACACGCCTCCCCGTCCGACACCCTTGTTTCCAAGGTCGACGTAGGAGCGTTTGTCGAAGTTTCCCCCGGAAGGCAAACCTCGGCTCAATGCTAGCTGCGACACGCCTCCCCGTCCTCCACGCACCACCAACATGTCAACCTGATTGCGTCGCCCATTGCATAACGTTGGGACGATGGAGAATACATCTGCGCAATGCGACGCAAGTCCCCTATTCATCGTCACTTTCCGTGTCGGAGTCTAGGGGAACGTCGGTGCAGTGCGCGCTGCATCCGAGACCTTGAAGGTCATCCCCGCAGTCGTCGTTGCCCTCTTCGGCTACCTTGGGTATCTTGCGTGGCTTGATGCCCGCTTCTTTGTCGAATTTCTGTTTTTCTTTTTGTTCGATTCGGGCATCGCTCGGCAGTGCCGTCTGTTGCTCAATATCAGGTAAACCTGGCGACGGTAATTCGGGAAAAGAAGGGGGCACGCGGCTAAGCTCAATCGAGGGGGAGGGAGGCGATCGTCATCGACGAACGCAACTCGCCTTGGGCGTGGACGTGGCTCCTCCTGTCCGATGAGAGCCGGTTCTGGCGGCTCCCAGTGTAGCCGAATAAATATGTTTGTTACACCATTCGGTAACGGTGCATGAAGTGTACCCGATAGGCTGGCCCAGGATCTCGATGTCTTGTATAATCTGATTGTCGCCCAGGTTCATCGTTACCCGTCTTGCGACGTGGCCCCATTCAGGGCCATTCTTCGGAGACTGAACGTTTGTTCGCACTCCTGTATCCACTCGTACGTAAATGCTAAGTGCTGAGGTGTACAGCACTCGTGCGGTTGCTCTTTGTTTTGTGTAAGTCCAGTTGATCCATCAACCTCGCGGTCATGATAGCCAACGTTTTGTTGCGCCATTCCGCCTTCTGAACACCTCGGCCATGCCGGTCCAATTCATGCTCAGCAAGTCGGGCAAGTTCCCCTGCAGTTTGACGCGTGCATCTCCCGTCCGCTAGGCCTTTTACTTGAACGGTCGTATTCCAGACCGAAATGGCAGCATCGCATACGCTTGACCTGCCAGTCGAGATCTTCAATGGCATCTCGTATGGGACCTGTTTCCAGAAATAACCCGGCGGCCGCACAAATACAATAGACATGCGTAGAGCCCGAGCCTTGGTCATGAAATTTTGGATGCGTTGATAATGTGGCCCTGCCCGCTGCCCAGGCAACCCAACGTGCCAGTCAGCGGGCGTGGCCGCCCGCAACAATTGATAATCCACCGAGAGTAGAGCACCCAAATACTGTGCACCAGTAGAAGTCATAACAGCTGCATGTGTAAAACGGTCACACATGTAACCGCGGGCTCGGAATTCGGCGCAATCTCTCCGCATGTTTTTCATGACAAGCGCACGAGAATGACAATGATGCGATGAGCGTTCATGCGCTGCAGCGGCCGCGCAGCCGGGTCCAATGCTGTCCATGGCAGCCGCGCGGCTGGGCTGGCCGCTGTCCCTGGCGCGCACAGCCGGCGCATGAGCAAAGAATGCAGGTGTCCCCGCGCTAGATGACAGAACCTGAGTGTTCGGCCTGTCGGAGCAAGCGCGGGCGGCCGCGGCGCGCGCCTGCCCCGGTCACTCATTGTCAAGCGGAAGGGGCGTCCACATGCCCGTGCCATGCTGCGCTGCAGACCCGCTGCTCGAAATAAAAATATCAGACTTCTCAGCAGCATCATCCTTTTCCGCAGGTGTCTCTGCCGTCGCGTCGGGCGGCTTCCACTTATTGCCCTCCTCGTAGATGGCCTGATAGACCTTCGCCTGCAAGTTGCGCAAGGCGAAGTCCTGGTCGGCCGAGGTGGGGATAGCCCCGAAGGACGCATTCCTGCGATGCCGGGCCCTAAGGTATTATTCACCAAAGACTGGATCGTAAAAGCGAGCGTCTCCTCGTTCATGGAAAAGCAGATGCCCTTGGTATCCTGTGACATCATATACGCATGGGCATCGCTCATAGCAGGTGCCCCTGCGGCCGGCTCTGCGTCAGCTGCCTCTTTGACGAGCAGCGGGGCATCCTGGCATTGAGGATTGGCCGCAATAGTAAACGACATTGACCCTTTGTCCTCAACTGCGGCCCCCAACTCGTCGACCTCGAGCGCCAGGTGCCGAGAAGGCGTTTTCATCAAATCGCGCACTCTGGCACCATTCCCAAGTAGGAGCGTGTACATATCAGAGCCAGGGATGATCATCTTCTCGTGTCCCTGCTCCAGTATCAGGATAGTCCCCATTTTAGACATACTCCTCAGACCCAGGATAGCATGGAGATTTTCCCCTGAACCCTCAGCCACGATAGCTGAATATATATCAAGTCTCGGCAAAGCAGGCGCCCCCGCCGGACCTCCTTTTTCCTTGCGCGCAATGCTGCAGTGCACCAACTTGTCACATGCAGCGGCGCCATGTCCCAGCCCGACACGTCGAGCCCCTTCGTCGGGCTCAGCTTCTTGATTTCGTGTCCATGGGAACGGGGTACCCATTCAAATCTGCCTGTGCCGTTTCTAGACCAATGAGGTTGACGTTGCTGCCAATGTCCAAAAGGATTGTCAGAATTCCATCCACCATGGCCCCATTGTTTGCGGCCAGGGCCAGTTCATGGCGTTCTCCGAATATTCCTGGCACCTCAGACAGCGTCGTACCATACATGCACTTGCGGCGCCTCTGCTGCAACACCATATCGCCCCTTGTCAGAGACGTGAAGCTTTGATGTATCCGCGGGCCTCCTCCTCCACAATGGGGTTCTTCTTGGAAATCCAAGCCGTAGGATACTCGTCATGCATGTGCGGCCATGGTGCAGATGCGAGCGGCATGTTCAAGAACGCATCCTCGTCGGCACGCGTGCCTATCTGGCCATCTGTGTTTACCATTAAAACAGTGTGTAGCATGTCGCGCTCGGGCATCGCACTGATGCCGCTGCGCGCGCTCACTGGGCCCTCCTTCGTGCGCTGGCTGCGCAGGCGGGTGTCTCGCCCATATGGCATGTAGGTATGTGGAGATTGAAGCCGCTGCGCGCTCCTCTCGGTGGCTCTCCCCATGCGCCTCGGCCACATGTCGATGGCCGGCAACGCGGCAGGTGCAGTCGTAGCAAGTGCCCCTGCATGGTTGGATGTTTCCGCTATTAATGGCATAGGCGCATCCAGAGCAAGCACGGTAGCTTCCGTCGCCTGCACCGCATTGGACGATGAAGCGGGTTGCCCCGCAGGTGTTGTTGGAAGGACTGCCGCGCTACTCTGCATCATCGCCGCGACGCGGTTAAGCTCTTCGCGAAGGTCCCTGAGTTCTTTAGCCCCTCGGAGCATTCTCCACGACGATCGGCTGCATCCTGATCTCCAACAAGGGCATCATATAATGGAGCTCAGCTGTGATTATACCAACGCCCCTGCAAATAACGCAGGGTGCCTCAGTTGCAGCACCTTTCATAGTTCCAGCCAACGATCCGTCCACATCAGCGCGTGCAGCTCGGCCCCAGCACTGCGCATGGAAAATGTGACCACACTGAAGCCTCCAGACCTTGTCGCGATGCATGAAGTGGTCCAGGCATACGGCACACTTGTTAAAGCCACCGTCGCTGATGACTGGCGGTGTTGCCGATGGCCTGATGCGCGTCTGGCGCTCCAGAGCAGATGCGCCAACCTCATACTGAATCGGAAGACCGACGGTTGCTGCATGGCTGCACGTGCTGCCGGTATGAATGCAGGTGCCCCTGCTGCGATTCGAATAGCAGGTTGCCCCGCGCGACCCAGCACCTTCTTTGCCTGACGCTCATGATTGCGACGCCGGCGGGCCACTTGCATTGAGAGATTGGCCTGCTGCGCGTCGTGAATGGCAAGAATCTCTGGGCGCAATTCCCCCATGGATGATTGCACTGCCAGGCCTGGGGCCTGTTGAGTCACATCTGAATCCATAGGGGTAGCCAAATATCCACGATGAGGAATCTGACCCGGCACACCTGACGCGCAACCAGAGCCGCGTGTCAACTGAGACTGATAGAAATCGTCGGCTGTCGCCCGTGCATACGGGTTCTCCGGCTGCGTTCCCACGAGGGATACCAGTCACCTAAGCAAAATAGCCAGGATACAATGGGAAGTCCATCGGTGGTGCTGTAGGGCGCTCTGCAGCTGTCGGCCCGCATGTCGGATGATTGAAAGATGCTGGCACGTATTCGTACCTATTGGGGTTGTCCGGTGAAGGATTTGAGTCCGGGACATACTCCCAGGGAGGCGTCCGTCTAGCGCTAGGGATGTCGATGCCGCCCCTGCGCAAGCTCTGTCCGACTTAGCGAATTGGCCGGTACATCCACTCTTGCTGACCAACTGGACGCGGCGATGCGAACGGCGATGTCGCCTACAAAGCCTGGTAGAGCTCCGGGTCCATCCGAATGCTGTGGAGCCTCGCCTGTAGGCTATTGGTGCCCCCAGCACTCTGTGGAGCCCCAAATGGAGTTGTGGCCCTGCTCATGTGCAAACGACGCAGGTTTCCCTGCAGGACTGGCAGCTGCTGCGTCTGGACACGCCACGGATCGATGGCGCACAGCATATCGGTGGAAGTAATTCCACTCGATGTCATACCACTCACGTCCGCACTCTGGGCCTGCATCCATGATCCGTCAGATCCCCCTGCAGGTGCCCCCGCATGATGCACGTCTTGCAGCATAAATACTATAGAGAACTCGACCCCCTGGATGGGCGTCGGTTCGGGACACTTCAACTTGTAGGGGGAATAAACCAGTACTTCAACGATGATGCATCATGGAAAGATCATTTCTCGGATGCTTCTGACCGCTGTCCCACAGGTACAAGGGATTGATTCATACATTCCCACGCGGTTATACCTGCACTTTTCGTTGGGCAGAATGCTTATAAGCTGGGCGATATGAGTCGGAGGAATTCTGCCGTTCCGGTCTGCCGACATTTAGATGTCATTTGCTGAGCACCACATAGCCATAGTAGCACGACGCAAATTCTTCAGACTAGCCATAATCAATACTTCGGAGTCGACGCGCAAGCCGGACTGGATTCTGCTGCCACCCTGTGAGTATGGGCAAGCATGAACAAACTGTCTGCCATGTCTCTCGACGGTGTCGTCGGCGCGGCATGACAGCCCTATGCGAAGTATATTCTGTATATTTTCCCACTAGGTACCGTGAGTGTAAAAAAGACAAAGTGCACCTGGAATAGTCAAGTCTGTTATCCTCATATACAGTGATTCAGGGCACGTTATCCCAGGACTGATGCGTCCATTACTTGGACGTGTGAAATACGTCTCGTACATCTCAGTAGCGAACTTGCACTTCTTGATATGGGGCCTGTTTACTTCATCCCAGCGCTGTCGACCATGCCGATCAAGTTCAGCACAGTTGGCATGCCCAATGGCGGCTGCTGAGATAACGCCG
Source organism: Prorocentrum cordatum (assembly GCA_963575745.1). Taxonomy (NCBI): domain Eukaryota; class Dinophyceae; order Prorocentrales; family Prorocentraceae; genus Prorocentrum; species Prorocentrum cordatum. Next base: position 436,803 of record CAUYUJ010000325.1, read on the forward strand.
GACAGTCTCCAGGTGTTTGGGGCGGCAGCGATCGCATCCCTCAGGTGGCCATCGGTTGAGCAGCTCTGACAGCTCAGCTCCACCCATCCATCGAATTCGGCGAAAGACGGCACTGCTCGCAGAAACCTATGAGAGAAATGGCGGTTGTGAAATGGTTTGTGACGAGTAGCAATCGTGGGCCATTCTGAGCAGCAGCGCTGTTCCTCATAGGTGAAAAATGGACCAACAACTCCGTCTGCTTCAAGGGCCCCCATCAAGTCGGTCTTCTCGGACAGATGCGCGAGCGCCGGGCGTCTACGCAGATATTGCGTCGTTATCGGCAGCGACGGCGGCGCCCTGAATGTCGCATTCCACCGCAATCCATCGATCGGACCCGGCATCATCATAGAGGTGATCTGCTGCGTTGATCTCCATGCGCCTGGTAGTGCGCACGCAGCCCCAATACTTTCGGCATTCAACGGGCATTTCCAAAGTAAGAGCAGGTTGCCCCGCATAACTCTGAGCTGCCGCCGACGCGGCGGGTGCACGGGCGCCCGCCGATGACGAGGCAGCGCCTGCAGATCCTCTGGGCGTCCGAGGGGTCCTTGGCGGAGTACTGATGTCGAAATCCGGTCGTCTCGTCTCGTCGGTGTTGTAGTACTCGCACTTCTTGTCTTTGGGAGCTGCCCCTGATGCCTTTGACGCAGTTTCCAACGGTCTCTTATCGGCACCGCGCCATGACGAAGAGGCATCCTTTGATGATCCCTCCAGTGTCGGCGCCCAGCCAGTTCTGTGTGCCCTGCCAGGGGTGGGGCCGCGACGTGGCACAGGATCCTTCGGAGTGGGAGTGCTGACGCCTTGAAATGCAGCTGCTGCGGCGACCGCAGCTGGCCCTCTGGATCGCCGTCGATCAGCAGGTTGCCCCGCAGGTCGTTGTTGCTTGCTCTCCAGGGCTGGGGTGATATGGGCTTTCCCTCTTCTTCTGTTTAGGCGGTGGTCTGAGCTGATCAAGTCCGAGTAACTTAGACTGACTCGACGATGCCGAAGATGGAGAAATATCAATAGGCGGATCTGTCTGCGGCTTCGGAGGAGGTGCTTTCGGCGTTGCCCCCGCGGGTATCCATGGCCCACATCGCACGGGCCCTCTGCCAGGTCTGAGGCCCGCGCCATCAGACTTCCTGAATGCCACATTCCCGATGGTGGCCTTTTTTTTTTTTTCATGATGGACAGGATATGATTTTGTAGCGCTAAGCCTTTGGCCAATACTAGTGTTTAATCAAACCTGCAGACCCAGCGCGGTAAGCGACCCTGCTTTCTGGGGAAAGATCCATGTCTTCAGTGACGACGCACCCTGGATCAGTAGGTGCGTCCGCATCGTAAGTGACGCCCGCGACAGCGGAGAGGGCGTCGGAGTAATCCGAGGAGGGGGTGCCCTGCAGGAGCTGCTGCCGTGGGGTCTACCGCTTCAGCCATATATTCAGCTTCATAATATCATGGTTGGTCGTCTTCTTCTGGCTTGGGCGAAGCATGTTTCCCCGCGTTGTAATCACAGTTGAATACCTTTAAACATGAACAGGTGAAAGGTTATTCCATATCTTGATAGATTGTGCTATTTCTTGAGCTGTAGCTTGTTCGCAGTCGTCTTCGTCCAACTGCTCGTTGCATGGCATTGTATTTGGATCGGTGCAGCAACCCCGACCATCACCGTGAGACCAGAGCCACGGTGTCTCGCGGAAGATAGGTTCCCTTGATGGGCGTCTCATGGGGCAGCCGAGCCCGTGGTCGGCATGCTCGAAGCATGCGCAAGCAACGCCTCTGTAAACTTCCGTTTCCTCGATGATGGCCCTCTTGCGCCGGCCCTTTTTGAGCGCGCAATCTCGCCTTTTTCTTTATCTTGATCAACCTTGCGGAGAGAGTGCCAGCGGCGAATACGGCGCTCAGTCCAGCCCTTGTCCAACCACTGTTGCACTGTCTATGGGTCTATGCGCTGGCGAGCCAACCCAGCGCCCAAATAGCCGCCAAGGCGCGGCATTTCGTCTTCTGGGCGTTCTTCGAGAGGTCGTTCCCCTCGAGGCGGGCGCCCCCGCAGACGCCCCCTCCTCGGGGGGGTGCCAGGTGCATTGGCCTTCCAAGGAGGGGTCTTTGGTTTCCCCGCATCAAGAAGATGAGGGCCCTGAAGGCCGCTCTAGCGGGCGCCGCTGGAGCGCGCGCGCGCAGTCGGGCGAGCCGCCGTGGACCCGATCGCGACGCGCCAGACGAGCGTCATCTTCCCATTCTTCGTCATCGTCGTCGGCGCGATACTTGCGTCTCCAGGACTGGCGGCTTGCCGATCGCCCCCGGCGGCTCATGGAGCGGTCCGAAGCTGCGAATGTACATTGAAATCCTTCGTCGCGGCCGAGCTCGCACTGAACGCGTCCAGACAGGTCGCAAAATCTCGCGGGTTTACCGGAGAGGGTCGTCATCACTCAGTTCCATGTTGGTCAGATTGCCAATAACAAGAGGATAAAGCACCAACTGTATTTCCTCCTCTGCGGCAGGAATAGTGGCATCTGAATCCGCGGGTGCCCCCGCCATTTGTCAAGTTCTCGACTAATTCGATATCAGAGGTTGCCCCGCGATGGGTATGCCCAGCCAGTCTGCCGGATCAGTTTCATTGTAGCCAGTGAATACCTCCTCGAACAGCCCGACGGCGCAATTCTCGAGGGACATATTGGCACTCAAATATCTGGCAACCATGAGGTTAACAAGTGCACCTGAGCTACCGGCAGGGTCGGCCAGGAGCGACTCCCGGTCAACAACCTGTATATCCGAGTCAGTTTGAGCCAGATGTTTCGACGGACATCTCCCTCGTGACCGAAAATACTACTAATATTGCCGGGGGTTCTCTCAGCAGTGCGCGAAAATGACATCATTCGTTCAAGTAGAGAGTCAAACTGTTGCTGGCCCCTCGGCATGTTGCGGTTAAGTGGCTGCAGGAGTTGCCGTGCACGCGGCGCCCCCACCCCAAGGGCTCCGAATGAATAAACTGTTAGAATTTGGAAGTTGGGGATGTTAAAGCCTGCCGCTCTAGCATCTTAGCGGGTTATCTCGAAGCGCGCCAAAGCCTGGTCGATCCGTTCTCCCGCATGGACTCGGAAGTCAATGAGAGCTGTTCCAGGCAGGGTCGAGTTGGCGTTCCTCTTCCAGATTCTCGAACTCCGTGCTTGAGAGGAACATGATGTAGGTGGCGCCGTCGGTATGGCGGCCACGTATGTTAACACCAAAACTGATAACTGCTGGGGGGCCTATCATGGCTATGGTCCACGAGAGGCCTCGTCAGCCTCGCTGCAAAGCTGCAGCTTGTTGGGAGGGCGTCATGTTGCCTGTGGCCACGTTGATCCAGGCATGTACATCGCGGACGAATTCGCGGAAAGGTACTTGACCAGACGAGTCCCCATAGGGGCCGGTCGTTCTTGTGTCGTCTCCACCACGCATACGCATGTCCCACCGCACGCCCGATCGCGACCCATGTGAGCCCAAGGAGAGCAATACCAATCCAATGGCTTCGCAGGTCGTGGTCGGATGTAGTCGGTTGGGGTTTTCAATCTGTGGTCGCAAGTCTGCGTGGGGGCGGGGGCGGCGCAAAGTCGCATCGCATGCTTCCATGCATTATGTATTCGAAGAACTCCCTCATTGGAGCAGGTGGGTGGACTTCAGGAGTGTAGTAGCGCAGGGATGTAGGACGCAAGTAAGAGGCCTCCGCGTAGGCCGAGGTGTCACTGCAAGTGTCCTCGCTTTGCTGCGTAAATGTATTCATTCCTCTGCGCAAACCCACTGCACCCTGATGTTCCACCACGTCAGTGGTCCACCAGGTAGTGCCGTGGATGGTGAGGAGTAAAGCTAGAACTGACTTCCATAGGCCAGCTCCGCTACCAAGATTGAAAGGGGTTGGGAGGCCCAACCAGCAACTTCGCCTTTTGTACCGTAGCAACGGTAGTCCCAGTAGTAGGGGGCGAACCATCTCAAGCAGTGATGGCATCGATCGCAAATGGTACACCTCGCGCTGGGTGTAGTCAGATCTGGGCGGCCGGCAGTTTTGAGCCAAGCAGCCGCGGATGCACGCTCGTTCCCACTCACATGCAACGCCCAGTTCACTTTAGAGTTGCATACCGCTGCCGCCAGATCCTCAGGTCCCCCATTGAACGGAGCATAAGACCACACCACCGAGCAGAACATACCCGAGCATAACATACCATATCATGACACACCATATCGCAACATAGCGCACCATGACAGAGCAGTGCATACCATAGCACAGCATGACGGCACAGAAAATTCCATGGCATGGCAAATTAAGCATACCACACCAAATCAACGCAGAACGGAACATGACAACAAAAAGCGTTCGTGCCACATTGTCACATAACTGGCATATCAGACCACAATGCAAGACATCACATGTTGGAACCCGATATCACATGGTGGAGCATCCATAACGTAACAAGCCAAATCGTACCATACCATATGATGACATAAAAGAACAACAACAACTAGACCATGGCATTTCAAATCACGCCATAACACAGCATCGAATCATTCGCCATTGCATACCACAACACAGCAATACATGACATAGTGTGGCACAACATGATACATCATAGCAAACCGTATGCTATCATGAGACCAAACGGTATGACAGAATTGGTCACACAGGACATAGCATAACACAACACCTCACAACACACCCTAACAGAGCCTACGATGACTCGCCATCTCAGAAGCCTCCAAGACGGCCCAAGACGGCCCAAGAGGCCCCCAAGAGGCCTCCCAGACGGCCCAAGTGGCCTCCAAGAGGTCCTGAAGGAAAGCCCGAAGGGGCCAAAATCATTGACTCTGCTGAGGCTGCTGAAGTCGAAAGTGAGCCTGGTAGGTCAAATCGCATCCGATTCCGTAGACATCGGATGGCAAATAGCGTCCGGCATCGTACTGAGGCTGTTCAGTAAGAGGAATGGATGGATAAGATAAAATAAGATCGATGTAGTGATCTTTCCAGCATATAGCGAACACTCGCGGTGTCCGGGCAAATAGGGCGCGCGTGCCTTGAGCCAAAGGCAACGGCGCGCGAGCTATACTCCCGATTCTATACAACATCTCCCAAAGAGCTACCCTTAAAGTCGGGAGGGGAGGAGACGGAGAGCATAGCCGCGCAGCCGTTAAGCTCTACAAAGGCCGCGCGCGCGACTGTTTGCAAGAAAACAGTGTGTACACTCTGGCCTAACACCAGACTGTAAGGCGAGTTTCCTCGCAAAGCATTTCACGCAAATACGAGATAGCCCCTTCGGACGATGAAGGGCTATCGGCTCAGCTAGAGGTAAGCCAAGCGGGCCATGCCTCACCGAGCAAGCGGGTATTAAGGGAAAGAGCCTGAATCATATAAAGCCGGCTCGTTGCCAGGCGCGACATGTGAGGCTCGTTTCCGAGCAACTAGGAGGGCGCCTCTGTAGTAAGCGCCCATGCTGGCAAATTGGACCGCGGGGGGCAACAAGGACACACTAACATTGATTAGGCTTGGGTTTGTTTCTGT